>CAUYPK010078518.1:0-77755 GCA_963574355.1 Loris lydekkerianus | reverse complement strand
GGGGTGAGCTGGGGGCATTTTTGGTTGTGGGCAGCACAGCTGGTTGGTGTGGTATGCCCCGCTTTGGCTTTGGGTGCTTGGGTACCCAATTCCCTTTTTTTTTTTTTTTTTTTTTTTTTTTGAGGAAATGACCTGAGAAGGCTGGCCTACCTAGGCCTCTTTGACAACAAGGAAGGTCATAATAAACCAGGTTGCCAAAGAATCTGTGTCTCTGTCAGACCCTTCAGCCCCAAAGCACTAGAAGGAATTGCTACAAGAATGAGGACAGCTCTGGGCCTCAGGGACCAGAGCTGTGGAGTTGCCTGCACCAGGACACCATCTCTCCCTTCATATGTGTCTGATTCTCTCTGCCTCATCCACCATGGCAGGGAAGGTGGTTGGTGGTGGCCTTCTGGGGCATTTCTCACCAGTGGACACAAAAAACTTCTCTCACTTTGAAAAACTATTTTCTAAAAAAAAAGAAAGAAAGAAAGAAAGAAAGAAAGAAAGAAAGAAAGAAAGAAAGAAAGAAAGAAAGAAAGAAAGAAAGAAAGAAAAACTATTTTCTTCAAATTTTGAAAAAGCTCTTGGTGACTCCTTGAACCAGTTACTATGTCTAGACAGGGGACAGGTTCCTCAGGGGACTCTGTGGCTGGAGATATATTCCTTAGATGTGGCCAGTGGGAGGATATTTAGGAGGTAGGAAGATCCACAGACCCAACTGCCTAGACACAGGGTACCTACCAGATCCTCATGAGCCTACCAAGCCCTGCCAAATTGTCCCTCATTTCCTAAAGAGACCTTGCTCAGAAAGGTTGGACTGACTGGTCTCTCCATTCCCATATGTTGGTTCCTTGCAGTGTGGGAAGCACCAGGCAATTCTACAGCAAGTGTGTAGCTTCCTGGAGCGAATCTTCATGACCACATCTGCCTACGCCTGTGCAGCCACAGAGTTGGGCTATCTCTACATCCTGCGGAACCGAGTGAAGGAGGCATTCCAGTGGTATTCAGAGGGCATGAGGCTGAACCAGAGTGGTGTGGCTGTTCTGACAGGTCTATGCAGGCTGGGCAGGGAGGGGGTGGTAGCCAAGTTGGGCAGCTTCCATGGGTCTAGAAGGGAGAGGCTGGGAAGCATTCTCCCTAGAGGGTGCATGAGTTTGGAGATGCAATGTATGATGGGGTACCTTTCTGGAAATCCACAAGAATAGATATAAGAGGCTCGGGAAAGCCTGGAAGTGTGATCAAAGCCCCTCTGGGCCAGATGCAGTGGCTCACATCCTAGCACTCTAGGAAACTGAGGTAGGAGAGTCACTTGAGGTCAGGAGTTTAAAACCTGCCCAAGTAACATAGCAAGACCCCATCTCTACAAAAAATAGAAAAATTATCTAAGCATTAAGGCAGGTGCCTGTACTCCCAGCTACTTGAGATGCTGAAGCAGAAAGATTGTTTGAGTCCTGGAGTTTGACGTTTCTGTGAACGATGATGATACCACTGCACTCTAGCCTGGGCAACAAAGTGAGACTTGTCTCAAAAAAGAAAGGAAAAAAAAAAAAAAAAAGCCATTCTGATCTCTATCAGACTTCTGATGTCCACACTCTGATTTCATAGGAATACTCCCAGCCCTCTAGTCAGAGGCCCTGCCTCTCCTCAGGCACCACAGGCAGGTCTTGGAGACGGTTCTACTCACCACCTTCACTCACACAGAGCCTCTAGACTCCCCTTAGCCAACCCTTCTTCTGCAGATCCCTGAGCTGAAAGCCACCAAAAATAGTAGTTTTGAGAGTTTTAGTTCCCTGTCTGTCCCGACACTTTTTTTTTTTAATCCTTTCTGTAAATGTCAAGGGAATTTCTGGAACTCCATTTTTACTTTACACCTTTTTTTTTAAAACTCCCAACTCCAGCTTGGCGCCTGTAGCTCAAGAGGGTAAGGTGCCAGCCACATACACCAGAGCTGGCAGGTTTGAATCCAGCCTGGGTCTGTCAAACAACAATGACAACTACAACCAAAAAAATAGCCGGGCGTTGTGGTGGGCACCTGTAGTCCCACCTGAGGCAAGAGAATCACTTAAGCCCAGGAGTTGGAGGTTGCTGTGAACTATCATGTCACGGCACTCTACCCTGTGCTCTTGAGGCTCTATCTCAAAAAAAACAACAACAAAACAAATAAAAAAAAAAAACAAAAAAAACTCCCAACTCCATGGTCTCTGGTGAATACTGAAGGAGCAGTGTTTAGTTTCGGTTGAGGAAGTTGTGTGGTACAGTGCTCAGGGTAGGGTGATTTTTGCCCTGCCTTTCACGAGTTATATATTTGGGGCAAGTCACTTCTGTTTTTCAAACTCCAGTCACCTCATCTGTACAGCACAGTTGTCAAAGTAGTTGATCTTGACTTCAAGTTTCATCCTATCCGTGTCTCTTCTCAAATTCCTTAAAAATAATGAAAGACATTTTTAAAAGGCAATGAATCCACTGCAGGCCTAGAAACAGGGAAAAGTACCTTCAGTGGACCAGAAACTGATGAATTTCTCATTTCTAGAAGGTGTAAGGAAATTGTATCAAATACATGAAAATAAATCAGGTCTAGAAACCCATAAGCCAGTGTAGGCAGAGATGGCTACGGTAAAAGAAATACGTAGACCAACTTTTCCCAAATAGCTTTAGGAAATATAAAAACTGAAAAGCCCAAGCTCAGGCTCACCAGAGGCTGAATGAAGGAGTGTGCAAGCTACAGGACAGTGAGCAAGGAATGGGAGGACTGGGCAGTGCCTGTGGCTCAGTGGGTAGGGTGCCGGCCCCATATACCAAGGGTGGAGGGTTCAAACCCAGCCCCAGCCAAACTGCAACAACAACAACAAAAAAAAATAGCCAGTCATTGTGGTGAGCATCTGTAGTCCCAGCTACTTGGGAGGCTGAGGCAAGAGAATCGCCTAAGCCTAGGAGTTGGAGGTTGCTGTGAGCTGACGCCATGGCACTCTACCGAGGGAGATAAAGTGAGACTCTGTCTCTAAAAATATATATATATGGAAGGGTTATTGGAAACTTGCTCAGATTAGAGGCTGGAATCTAGGAGGTTCTTAGTGGACACTGGGGCAGGAGAGAGAGAAGCAGAGTCCCAAATGACTTCTCACCATCACCAGGACTTGAAGGACAAAAGACTGGGCTGCTCAGCACAGAGGCAAAACCTCTTAAAACATTTCTCCACCGGGCTGAGTCCTTCCCCACTTCCTCCTTAAAGGGATAGCCCCAGTGGTCAGCCAGAAAGAAGTCCCCTGGTCAGAATGTTTGTCCTACTTGCATATGTCCTGGAGTTACCATATTATCTGGCCTGTCTGGGAAAATCAGTGACCTTAACAATGTGGGAAGTCTACTCGACTGCTAATACTCATCAGTCTAGTTTTTTGTCTGAAGGTCTAGTCCTAATGGACTGAAAGGGCAGACAAGTTGAACATGCAAAGCAATGGCCCTCTGAGGAGCACAGTTAAGGTCAGATATAGAAAAGAGTTTTCCCCCTGAAACATCTTCAGTGTTTGGAGAGGCTGCTATAAAAAAAGGTACAGAGAACAAAAAAGAGTTGATTAAAATTAGAGACTGAGATGGGAGGATCCCTTGAGCTCAGGAGTTGGGAGACCAGCCTAAGCAAGAGTGAGACCCCATCTCTACTAAAAATACAAAAAATTAGCCAGGAGTTGTGGCAGGAGCCTGTAGTCTCAGCTACTCGGGAGGCTGAGGCAGGAGGATTGCTTGAGCCCAAGAGTGTGAGGTTGCTGTTAGCTATGAAGACTCCATGGCACTCTACCTAGGGTGACAGAGTAAGTCTCTTATTGCCAAAAAAAAAAAAAAAAAAAACAATCATTGTAAGATAAAAATTCCACAGATGGGTCAAACAGGGGGATAGATAGAATTGAAGCAGGTGATTAGGAAATAAATATACTAAAATAGCCAAGAAATATCTGTAAAAGACTAGTAAGGACTGAGCATGGTGGTTCATGCCTAGAATCCTAGCACTCTTGGAGGATAAGGTGGGAGGATCACTCAAGCTCAAGAGTTGAAGACCAAGAGTGAGATCCTGTCACTACTAAAAATAAAAAAATTAGCAGGGCATTGTGGCAGGCACCTTTACTCCCAGCTACTCAGGAGGCTGAGGCAAGAGTATCACTTGAGCCCAGGAGTTTGAGGCTGCTGTGAGCTAGGGGCTAATGCCATGGTACTCTAACCAAACTCTGTCTCAAGGAAAAAATATATTACAAAACCACAGTAATTAAGTCAGCTTGAGGCCAAGGCTGGCTAGAATAAACAGATAAATAAGGTCTTATTTCAAACTGAGAGGCTGTTCAGTAACTCCTCGTTGGACACCTGTTTATGCATTATGAAAAAAGTAAAGTTAAGTCCCCATCTCTACCATACTGAAAAATATATTCGAGATGACTGAAGTATTAAACATAAAAATTAAATAGGACTGGGAATTCTAATCCTAACTGCAAACTCAGAAGCTAAAAATATTTTACCTATGTGACTGCAAAAAATTTAAAATTATTAAATGTCAAAAGATACTGTAAAAATAGTTAAAAGATAAATTGAAAGCAAAAAATGTTTACAGCAAAGGATTAATAATATTAATATATAAGGCTAAAAAAAAATTATTCCCCGAGGCCAGGCATGGTGGCTCATGCCTGTAATCTTAGCATTCTGGAAGGCTAAGGCCATTAGATAGCTTGAGCTCATGATTTTGAGACCAGCCTGAGCAAAAGCAAGACCCCTGTCTCTACTAAAAATAGAAAAACTGAGGCAAGAGGATCACTTGAGCCCAAAAGTTGGAAGTTGCTGTGAGCTATGACACTACAGCACTTTACCCAGGGTGACAGGTTGAGACTCTGTGTCAAAAAAGAAAAAAAATCATTCCCCAATAAACCAGGAAAGCTATAAATAGGAAACTCACAGCAAAAAGAAAACCCTATTTAAAATATGAAAAGATGGTCACTCTCCCTAATCATAAAAAAAAGGTGAATTAAAAATAGTTGCTTTTGACTTTTTAGACTGGCAAAGATAAAAACATAGCTATAAATTTGTAGGGAAAGGACTCTTCTAAATTCTTTTTTTTTTTTTTTGAGACAGAGTCTTACTTTGTCACTCTCAGTAGAGTGTCCTGGTGTTCTAGTAGCTGGGACTACAGGTGCCTGCCACAATGCCAGCTTTTTTTTTTTTTTTTTTTTTTTTAAGAGACGAGGTCTTGCTCTGGCTCAGGCTGGTCTCGAATCTGTGGGCAATCCACCCACCTCAGCCTCCTCAATGCTAGGATTACAGGCATGAGCCACCATGCCCGGTCCTAAAATTCTTGACAGTAGTAAATTCAAATATCTTTAAAGGGCAAGTTCGCTCTATATACCAACGTTTTTTTTTTTTTATTTTTTGAGTCTAAGTCTCATTCTGTTGCCCAGGCCGTACTGCACTGGCATCATCATAGCGCACTGCAACCTTAAACTCATGGCCTCAAGCAATCCTCCTGCCTCAGCCTCCCAAAGTTGTAGGGTGACAGGTGTGAGTCACCAAGGCTTACCTTTATTAACTTTTCTCTTTTTTTTTTTTTCAGTTTTGGCCAGGGCCGAGCTTGAACCCACCACCCCTGTTATATGGGGCTGGCACCCTACTTCTTGAGCCAAGGGCGCCACCCCCCTATTAACATTTTAAATGTGCCCTATAACCCATCAGCTCTCCTTCAGGAATTTGAACATATGAAAATATTTATCATAGTATTGTAATAATTAAGCATTGAAAACAAAGTAAATGTGAAACGAAATGAAATGTCCTCTAATAAGGTGATATAGTCAAATAATGATTGCATCCACAATGGTATGTTATGTTGTCATTAAAGAAAATGGGGTATATTTGTATGAAGTAATGGAAAAATATATCTATCATTATAAAGAGAAAAAAGCAAGTAGCAAATGGCACATATGGAATTTGATTCCCTTTGTATATGTGCATTTTAAACCCATTGGTATGTTCATATGTATGAGTATAAATTATATATGTTTGAGTTGGGTGTGTATGTGTGTATATATTAATAACATATACATACCTAGAAAATTGTTTGAAGGAAAGTACCCCAAATTGTCAATAGTGGTTACCTCTAGAAAGAGAGATATTGTTAAAGCCAGAGAATGAACT
Source organism: Loris lydekkerianus (assembly GCA_963574355.1). Lineage (NCBI taxonomy): Eukaryota > Metazoa > Chordata > Mammalia > Primates > Lorisidae > Loris > Loris lydekkerianus. The sequence continues at coordinate 71,614 of CAUYPK010078518.1, read as the reverse complement.
AAGGATGTTTTCCTATATTGTCTTATTTGAACTCTTTTCCATGAACATATATTGTACTTTAAGTTTGTGAAGATGTTAGAAAAAAATCCCGCTGCCCTGGCACTCCTTCCTTCCACTGTCTCATTCATGCATCTTGACTTGGTGACCTGCTGGCTCTGCTTTGGAGCTGGCTGCTTATCCTCATTTAATCCCACTTACAGGGATTATCTGGTGCCAGATCTTAGAAGGACACCTGGAGGAGGCTGAGCACCAGCTGGAATTCCTGAAGGAAGTACAGCAGTCCCTTGGGAAGTCTGAGGTCAGAGCTCCCTGGGGACACGGATTGCGCCAAGATTGCATCTTCAGACCTCTTTCCATCCTCAAATTCCAATAAAGCATCCAAGATGGTCTAGACCTCCACTTACCCTCACCCGCCAACTCTGCCTAGGTTGGCATGGGCTCTGAGAGTCAGGCCTTGTCTCCACAGGTGCTGATTTTCCTCCAAGCCCTTCTAGCATCTAAGAAGCACAAGGGGGAGCAGGAGACCACAGCACTCCTGAAAGAAACAGTGGAGCTTCACTTCTCCAGCATGCAGGGCCTCCCCCTGGGCTCTGAGTACTTTGAAAAGCTGGACCCCGACTTCCTGGTCTACATTGCCAAGGAGTACCTGCTCTTCTGCCCCAAACAGGTTAGGGGAAGGCCCATCTTTGTGGCAGAGGTCTGGAGTACAGGTTTGGATGGTACCCACCTGAAAGAGGCGGGCATATAACATGCTACTCTGAGCCCTGGGAGGTTCGGGAGCCCAGAACTTTTCAAACTTGAATGTGCAGCATGTGAATCACCTGGGAGGTTGTTCCAGTGCAGATTCTAACTCTGTAAGTGGGATCCAAAGCCCTACATCTCTACAAAGCACCCAAGTGATGCTGATGCTGTTAGCCCAGAGACCACTCTTAGAGGAGCAGGGCACCATCTCCTGCCTGTGCCTTTATCCTAGATAAGAACTTGGCTCCCTTTTTGTCAGAAGCCTTCTAAGCAATATGTTAGTCTTTACTTGTTTGTCCTGCTTTCCCAGTCAGTCAAGATTCCTTATGAGCAAAGGTCACATTTTTATACATCATAATATCCCCCCATGCCTTATAATGAGTCATTCTATAAATATTTATTGAGTGCATGACTGTATGCCAGTCTGGGGACACAACATGAACAAAACAAAATCCCCATTCCCTGGAGCTCATGTTCTGGCACTAGCTGGTACACAGTGCATAATAAATACGTGTGGGATAAAGTCAAATTCCTTCAATGAGAGTGTTTCCTGAGAGCTCTGGGAGTCTCTCTTAAGCGGGTCAAACTACACAGCCATCTGCCCTTATTCCTACAGCCCCGGTCACCAGGCCAGGTCGTGTCTCCACTTCTTAAACAAGTCACTATGATCTTGAATCCTGTAGTCAAAGCAGCACCAGCTCTGGTTGACCCCCTATATGTGATGGCTCAGGTCAAATATCTCTCAGGTGAGCTAGTGGGTCCTGGTGGCCAGGTAAGTCTTTGCATCTTCTCACATCTCTTCCTCCATTCATCTGTTCAGTCACCTGGTGGAGCTTGCATCCACAGGCTCCCTTCCTGGAATACTTTGCATATACGCACATGCATGTGCATTTACACACATGCCTCTCACCAAGCAGGCCGGTGCAGTCTTCAGCCTCCAGCCTGCCAGTAACCTTCTTGACCCCCATACTCAGGCCTTTTTCAGGTAGCAGTCATTGAACTTTTTCTTAGATACAGGAATACTCAAAAGGAATAAGGGGAAATTGACAAGCAATCAGCAAGTCATATTGCTTGTTAGAATGTAATAATGCTATGGTGAAGGGTATAGCAGAGAAGAGTATAGGAGAGTGGGCGGGGGGAGGGGTAGCAGGCTGCAGTTTTAAAAGGTATTAGGCAAGGTCTTGTAGAGAGATGAGGCCTGGTATCATTAATCTTTCACAAACTCTAGGTCCCTTTCACCTCCCATCCCAAGGCCCGACCCTAGAGAGAGTAGGAAAGAGAGGAAGAATTCTCTGAGTGCCCTGTTGTCCTCTCTGACACAAATCCCTCCCCTGAAGTATTTTGTCCTGCAGCCTTTCACCTCATCCTGTCTGCCTGAAAACCAGGCTGATCTCTGGTGCTGTGGGGCATCCCAAGAATCCAGAATACTGTGGCCCTATGTCTGTCCTCTGGCCCTACATTATATGGGCTGCACTCTGCTGAGAGCTCCCTGTCTTCATCTGTGGGGCTTCCTGTGTTTATCTACGTGTTAGGTTAACCTACAGCTTCAAGGTCTCCTCAGTACAAGGCCAGGATGAGAGGATTCCCCCAGGGTACTGGCAACTGCCAATGGGTTTGGGGCCAAAGCAAGTTCTCCAGCTGCTTAGGTTGGCATGGTGACCTTTCCACATTTGCACAACACACAGAGAACAATCAGGGAGCTTGGGATCCAGAAGCAGGTACTACCCACCTACTAGGTTATGGACCCCCAGAAGAACTGTTGAGAGACCTGGCTACAGAGGGAGGAGGCCTCCTCTACTAATTTGCCACAGGCTGCCACTATTACCCTGGAAATGCCAGCCCAGCTGCAGGGAGGCCCCTCAGCCCCTAGCACCAGGGGCTTCCATGCTGAGACTCAGGAGCCAAATGGGCCTGCATCTAAATGCTGACTTGGCCCCTTCCAAGGTGAGTGGCTTGGAAGCCAAATGTGGAGCCATAGGTCCCACATTTAAAAAACAGTAATAATACTAAACTTGCAGGGCTAGGCAAATATTAAAACAGACTTTCTAAAAGTGCCCTGAGACAGAATCCCATTACTAGATATCTACCCAGAAGAAAAAAAATATCATTTTATCATAAGGACATTTGTACTAGATTGTTTATCACAGTTCAATTTACAATCACCAAGATGTAGAATCAACCCAGGAATGGATTCATGAACTGTAGCGGATATACATATATATATGTACACATACCATGGAATATTATTCAACCATAAAAAAGATGGAGACTTTACATCTTTTGTATTAACCTGGATAAAATTGTAGAACATTCTGTTTAGTAAAGTACCACAGGAAAAGGAAATATCCAATGTATTGAATACTAATATGAAGCCAGTAGAAGAACAAATACATTCCCACACAAGAGAAAAACTCAATTTAATTCTGGTTGGGGGGAAAGGGAGGGGAATTGATGAGCTTTCACCTAATGGGCACAATGTAAGAGTACATGGCACACGTCCTGGCTAAGGGGCAGAACTACAACAGGGAACTTACCTAACACAAACACTGTAACCTAATCATGTGTACCTTCATATTACTCTAAAATTAACAAACAAACACAATAAAGGCTTTGAGAGTAAAACATAGAGTAGGTTCTTCATAAATTGTGACTGGTTAAGTTGTTGTTGTTGTTAGGTTTTGCTCTCCTCTTAGGTGTGGGAATTGAGACTTACATGTTCCCCTGGGCTTCCAGATGGAGCAATGAAGCAACTTAGCTGCCTCCCTGAGGATTATGACACAAGGAGGATGTTACACTGAGGTTTGAGTTTCCTGGCTTTTGTCTGAGTCAGGGCAAAAACGGCAGTTTTAACTTCAGAAAGGGACTTATAAATGAAGTAGAAAAGAGCTGGGTAAAATACCCAACCTGACTATTTCTGGGTAACAGGACATGTAAAATTCATTCTACCTTTCCATATGGGATCTTGGGAGCCCCTGGGGATCGCTGCATGTAGAGGTGTGTATGTATTATTTCTAGGGGAGCTAGAGAATGCCCAGAGCACCCTGCAGCGTTGCCTAGAGCTGGAACCCTCCTCAGTAGACGCCCACCTCCTCATGGCCCAGATCTACCTGACTCAGGGCAACTTTGCCATGTGCTCCCACAGCTTAGAGCTGGGTGTCAGCCACAACTTCCAGGTGGGGATCCTCTGTGCCCTGTCACCCACTCAGCATCCCCAAGTCCAGCTAGCTGAAACCCACATTTGCCTTGAGAGAGTAGTCCTAGGGGCTACCTATGTCCCTCAGACCCTCTGCTGGCCTGGCACCCTTGGATCTGGCTGCGGTGAGCAGCAGCAGCAGCAGCAGTAGGGAACTAGAGCCCCTTACTTTGCTGTGCTCCTCCTAGGTCCGAGACCACCCCCTCTACCACTTCATCAAGGCCAAGGCCCTTAACAAGACTGGAGACTATCCAGAGGCCATAAAGACCCTGAAAATGATCATGAAATTGCCAACTCTGAAGACTGAAGCAGGCAAGAAGTTACGTGGGCTGTCTGTGCGGCCCAGCGAGCGGGTATCCATCCTACTAGAATTGGTCGACGCCCTCCGGCTGAACGGGGAGCTGGTAAGAAATGCTGTGCTCTCTCCCTGGGACATGGGACACTTTGGAGGCCCAGGGTGGGCCCAGAGCCAGGCTCTTTGAGTGCCTATTGTTTACTTGTATATCAATTGGAGGGTCTATTTGGTTCCCATGTTTTAGCATGAGGCCACCAAAGTCATGCAAGATGCCATCAATGAGTTCAGTGGCACTCCAGAAGAGATTCGCATCACCATCGCCAATGTGGACTTGGCCCTGAGCAAGGGCAATGTGGACATGGCTCTGAGCATGCTGAGGAACATCACACCCAAGCAGCCCTGCTACATGGAAGCCAAGGAGAAGATGGCCAGCATCTACCTGCAAATCCGCAAAGACATCCGCCTCTACATTGGATGCTACCGGTACGTCCCACAGGCAGCAACAGGGCAGCTGCTTCCTCGATGGTATCTGAGGGAGTGTTTCCTTCAGATTGTAGGTCTTCAACCTACATCTCCAGATTGTGTCCTCAGGGTGTGTTCCACAAACATATGGAATTTTCCATGGGTTAGAATTCAAGGATGATGGGTCAGTAAGCCTTGCTGAAGGGTAAATCTGAGGACACAGAATGGAATTGGCTCTGAGTGCTTCATGCCTCCCCCACTTCCCTGCACCTTTTGGGATTTGTTTTATTTGTTTTGTTTTTTTGAGATACAGTCTCATTTTGTCACCCTCAGTAGAGTGCCATGGCATCATAGCTCACAGCAACCTCTAACTCTCGGGCTCAAGTGATTCTTATGCCTCCACCTCCTGAGTAGCTGGGACTATAGTGTGCAACACACACCTGGTTAGTTTTAGAGGTGGAGTCTCGCTCTGGCTCAGTCTGGTCTTGAACCTGTGATCAGGCAATCCACCCCCTTCAGCCTCCCAGAGTGCTGGGATTACAGGTGTGAGCCACTGTGTCTGGCCCTCCTTACACCTTTTGTGTGATTCACATTTTGGTGGAAGGCTGTGGGCCCCGCTCCCAGAGCATGTGCCAAAGGGACCCTGGAAACACACTTCTGCCTGGCTCTGCCTGAACTTGGGTAATGTCCAGTGACTTAAGTGTGGTCAAGGTAGAGTGGCTGCAGATGGAAAGCAGGGATCTGAAGCCTCATGCTACTCTGTGTGATTTGGAGTTCCTACTCCTTTCTTTAGGCAGAACTCCATTTAGGCAATTCAAGAGGGGGTCAGGGTGCTAGGGGGCCATACAGCAGAGGGAAACCAATAAACAGGAAGGAGGCACAGTCAGCTTGGAGTTTTAGAAAGAGCAAAGTGTGGCTGTCTTAGAGACAAGGATCTGGAATGCTAGGGGTGGACCAAGAGGACCAAGAAGCAAAGGCCCTGGCTGTGGCTACAGAACAGATGAGGAGAGCCTATCTAAGGTCACAGGAATTGGTAGACGCTTTCCAGATCAATGGGGAGCTGGTAAGAAATGGTGAGCTTTCTGTAAGTATTGATTGGGGAATGAATGAATGTCAGTCAGGGTCAGTGGAAAATAAGAGAAGGAGATGGCTTCAGGAATATGATGGGTGCACAGGCCTGAGATAAGCTTTTGGTTACTATTACAGTGAGCTCTGTGAACATCTGCCTGGCCCCCACACCAGCCTGCTACTGGGTGAGGCTTTTATGAACATACAGGAGGTAAGTAAGGGGCCTTGTAGTCTTGCCAAATGGCCCCCCATTCTCACTTATCCAGTGAGAGAGAAAAAAAAGACTCCTGGACCCTTTCCTCACCAGCCCGAGAAAGCCCTAGAGGTCTATGATGAGGCCTATAGAAAGAACCCACACGATGCCTTCCTGGTCAGCAGGATTGGGCAAGCATATGTGAAGACCCACCAGTACACCAAGGTCAGGCTGAGCTGAGGTGGGAAGGGGTAGGGAGGGCCAGACCAGAAGGGATGGTGGAGGAGGGTGAACCAGATGGGGCATCTGGGTGGGAGGAGAGTGGCTGGGTTTCCATCCCAGCTTCTGCTGAATGGGGTTCCAAAGGGAGAACCCAGCAACTGCTCCCCACCACACATACCTGCTTAAACTGAGGCTGGAGCCCTGTGCCAGCTTGGGAGAGCCTTCTCACTTCCAGTATCTATGTTCTGGAGACCCCACTGGTGTGGCAGCCACTGAGGGAAATTTGGTGTCAGGCACATAAGTGCAGAACCAGACCAGAGGTCAATATTTCTTGTTTGCTCTAAGGCAATTAATTATTATGAGGCTGCCCAGAAGATTAGTGGACAGGACTTTCTGTGCTGTGATCTGGCTGAACTGCTCCTCAAGTTAAAGAAGTTCAACAAAGCAGAAAAAGTCTTGAAGCAGGCACTGGAACATGAATTTGGTGAGGCAGGTTTTTTCTTTTTTTTTTTGTTTGTTTGTTTTGTTTTGTTTTTTGAGACAGAATCTCTGTTGCCCTGTGGTGTTATAACTCACAGCAACCTCAAACTCCTGGGTTCCAGTGATCCTTTTGCCTCAGCCTCCTGAGTAGCTGGGACTACAGGTGCCTGTCACAACACCTAGCTATCTATTTTAGTAGAGATGAGGTCTCTTGCTCAGGCTGGTCCTGAACTCCTGAGTTTAAGCAATCCAGCTGGTGAGGCAGAATTTTAAGTCCCTTCTAGAATTGGGAGCTAGAAGTTTGAACCCAGGCCCTCCCACCAACCCAGCTTCCCAAGGAACCAGAGAACACTAATTTAAGTTTCCATTTAGCAGCCAAAGACATCCCATCCATGATGAATGATGTTAAGTGCTTACTTTTGCTGGCAAAGGTTTACAAGAGCCAGAAAAAAGAAGATGTGAGGGAAACTTTGAACAAGGTAATTGACAAGCAGACTCAAGCTCTTCATCTTCCCTTTGCTGATAGGGGCTGAAGGAAGAAGGGCAGGGCTCTAAACCTGGAGGAGCCTCAGACCTCTTCCTCAAAAAAGGACCTGGGTCACACCTCTGACCTCCCCATCCTTGTTCATTCAGTGGTGGGTGCACTAAAATACTCTGAGCTGGGTTAGACTGGGCTGTGGAAGGCAGGAAGAAAGACAGTGCCTTTGTCTTCAAGAATGATGACAATGTCAGTAGCTCCCATGCATTGAAAGCTCTGTGCTGCGACCTGTAATAGACTTTTTGCTTTCTTACTGAATTCTCACAGTAGCCTTTTGAGATATTCACTGTGACATACCCAACTTACATTTAAAACTTCAGAAGAATAAGAAATGTGCCCCAAGTCAAGTACAGTTGTGCTAGTCCATTTTCTCTTATCTTATAACAGAATACCTGAAACTGGGTTAATTTATAAAGAAAAAGAACTATGTCTTATAGTTATGAAGGCTGGGAAGTCTGAGGTTTAGCAGCACATCTGGTGAGTGCCTTCTTGCTTGGTGGGTACTTTCTTAAGAGTCCTAAGGTGGCTCCCAAGATGGCACAGGGCATCACATGGTAAGAGAGCTGAGCATGCTAACATGTTACATAATTTTCTTTTCTTCTTCTTAGAAAGCCACCAGTTCCACTCGTATGATAACCCATTACCCATTAATCCATGGATGGATTAATTAATGACAGATTAATGAGGGCTCAGCTCTCATGACCCAATTACCTCCTGAAGTTGTCACCTTTCAATGCTGCCACACTGGGGACTGAGTTTCCAACCCATGAAATTTGGGGGACACATCCAAACCACAGAAACATTCATCCATTGCTTAACAAAATCAAGGATATGATTTTGTCACTGTGTGTAGATCGTAGTGTCCTTATACAGTGGTACATGGTAGATGGTATAGCCTACTACACACTGAGGCTATATTGTATAGTCTACTACACCATATTCCTCACAAGCTACAAACCCACACAGCTTGTTACTATTCTGAATACTGGAGGCAATTCTAACACAATGGCAAGTATTTGTGCATCTAAACATATCTGAACTTAGAAAATATACAGTACAAATACAGCATTATAATCTTGCCTGGTTGACTACAAAGTCATTATGGTGCATGGCTATACTAGCAAGCAGTTGAGCTGAGATCTGAACCAGGTCTGGCTGGTCCCAACCCACGTTCCCTTCACTTTGGGCAGGTCTGAGAGGCCCTGGCCATTCCTTTCACGTCTTTCTCACTTTTGCCGCCAGGGATGTGGCTTGTCACTTGTTCCTAGGGTACACTCTGTGGTTATAGAGGAAGACTGCTTAATATGGTTCATGCCTTTGTTTACCATTGGATTTCCATTCCTCTGTTTGTCCCTCAGAAAACCAAGTGCTAATTTGTGCCCACTTCCTACAACTTAAGCCTGGCATCACCATTTCCTCCTGCCCCCAGGCTGTCTGGTTGCTTACCTGATCATTTATGTTGTGAATATTTGACTTCCTCAAATGCCCAACAGGGCAATATATTCAGAGCAAAACACAGCCTGCACTGGGTACCTACTGTGTGCGTGTTAGGGCAGTTGAAACAATTTAGATGTAGTGCCTCAAGGAGTGACACAAGCAGGTAAACAGGAAAGCACAATAGAGTGTTTGTTTGAATGCTTTTGCTTCTACTCCTACCCCCAAAGGCACTGCCAGCTTGTCTCCAATGTACTCAGCCAGTGGCCTTGCCTACCCAGAGTGACTCAGGTTTGCGCAAGGGCACTTAAGATGCCCTTTCTAACACTGCTGGTTTTGAAATAAGAGTTTGGAAGTTTTTGTGAATCAACATGTAAGGCTCTGAGTTCTGATCCTGGCCTTATTGTTTTTCCAAGGCCTTGGACCTCCAGTCTCGGATACTGAAGCGGGTTCCACTAGAACAACCAGAAATTATCCCCTCCCAGAAGCAACTGGCTGCTTCCATCTGCCTTCAGTTCGGAGAGTACTACCTGGCAGAGAAAGATTATGCCAAAGCAGAGAAGGCTTATAAGGATGCCCTTTCCTACTCACCTACTGACAATAAGGTGGGTGGGCCTAAAGCAAGACTCTGCTCCCTCTCTTAGCAAGGCACAGTGCCTTGCTAAGCTCCCTAACCAGGTACACGGACAAGTTCTTCCTCTATCCCTCCCTAAGGAGCTGCATGTCTGATGGGCATAGGAGGCCAGCCAGCAGTGGCTCCTGGAGTGAGGCACCTACTCTGGCTGACCCTGGGCCCTCACCTGCTGAAGTCCTTAGGGCAAGGCTGGGAAGGCTCACTTTGGACAGCCATTTGTAGGGGGTGGAGACATTGCCAAAAGTCATGTTAGGCTTATACTTTCAGGTCTTCCTTAGGGATCAGGAGATGATGAGGGTTGTGGCTGCCAGGGCTCTTTGGGCACGAAGCCCAGGCTGAGCCTCCAATGGGGTTAGAGCGGTGAGGGAGGTGTGGCTCCAAATGAGGGAACAGTAGCATTCATGCTAAGAGAGTAGATGGAGAGCTTAATGACAGATCTATTCATTCATTTAATATTCACTCATTTCACAGATACCTACTATGTGCCAGGTACTGTACCCAGTTCTGGAGACACAGTGGGGCAAGATGTGGTCCCTGCTCACAGGCTACCCTTGGGGAAGAGGGTATGGTGAGAGCATGGGCAGTTCTGATGCTGTGAAATATAGTCCTGCATGTGGGTGCAGTATACCATGGGAGCTCCGAGGAAGAGTACCTGCCCCAGAGGGCTCCCAGAGGAGTGAGGCTGGAGCTGAAGCTGAAGGATGAGTACTGGTTAGCCAGGCTTAACTTTCAGAGATTAGTTGGTAAGACACATGGTATGAACCAGGTGGGAGAAGGAGAAGCCCAGAGACATGATCCCTGGGAATTTGAGACATATTTTGAAGGCAGAGCTAATAGAAGTGGGTATGAAGGAAAGAGGTGTCAAGAACAATCCCCGGGTTTTTCCAGGGTGTTCATTACTTAGTTTATTATGTCTGGTCTTTTCCCAGGTAATGCTGGAGCTAGCAAAGCTCTACCTGCTTCAGGGGCACCTAGATCTGTGTGAGCAGCACTGTGCCATCCTCCTGCAGACTGAAAAGAATCATGAGACCGCCTCTGTGGTAGGAGGCCCGGGAATGCCCTCCCCATCCTCCCCAGGGTTCCTGTGACCAAATGCAGCTGCTTCTTAGCCCTATACCTTCAGATGCTTCACTGACACCCCTCTGCTGTCAGGCAGATGAGATGCTTTGCTGTACCTGCTCAGCCCTTCAGCCAGGAGGGGAGAACTGGCTGGCAGGGACCAGCCTCACCCTCCTGGGCTAGTCTAAGGGGAGTGGGTGAGGCTGATTCATTTCAGGGGAAACTATGTCCACTATAGGTGAAGGCCAGGGTGGGACAGTTTCCCGGGCCATCAGGAAGTTGTGGGAAAACCCTCCCCATCCTGCTTCTCTCCTCTCTATAACCCAGAAGTCTTCTAGGGCCACCCCAGGAGCACAAGCCAAGACCCTGCAGAGCAGAGGAGAGAGTCCCTACCTCACCTTCTCCCTTTCTACTACCTGGAGTTGGCAGTGTTCAGACCTGGGTAGAGGGGCTGGCTCTGTAGGCTGTCAAAAGCCCCTACTGGCCTCTACTCCTGGCCTTACCCTCCCACTTCTGTCCTCCACCCAGCCCCCCTTTACTCCCTGCACAGGAGGCCCCCACTCTCTGGTAGCTTCTCCCAGGGCCTAGAGAAGCTGCCTTAGATGTGCTTTTCTACCTTCTCTCCTCACACCATCACCCCTACCTCCCCACACACACCACCTTTACCCCCACACCCATGCAAGCTGCTGTCTGGAATTCATGTGTTTTCTGATAGATGATGGCTGACCTACTGTTTAGAAAACAGAATTATGAAGCGGCCATCAATCTCTACCACCAAGTTCTGGAGAAAGCACCAGGTAATTCTTCCCATTGAGACTGTATACATCAGTTCCCACTGAGCAAGGGCTGCTCTCCCAGAGAAGGGTGGGCCCTCTCCCCTCCTTCCTGACTGGGCAGAGGAAGCCCCTTCCTCTCTGATTGTTCCCAGAGAGGCAGGAAACTGATAAAGACCCAATGGAACGTGCTGGCCCTTCCCAAGTCCAAGAGGCCAGTTCCTGGTCTCAGGAAGTTGGCACTGGACCCAGGACAGCCTGTCTGTCCCCATATCACAGCCTCACACAGTCCCCTTCTGAAGTCACCTGGAGGGGACTAGAAATTCTCCCCTGATGTGTAGCTCCATTCCGATTCACTGCAATATAAACTACCCTTTCTGCTGGGAAAGGGTCCAGACTTGAAGTTCAGACTGGAGCTCTGACAGGCCTGTGGCAGAGTCTGCCCATGTGCCCTGCAGGTTGCAGTGGTTAAGAGTATTTCTTGGGGCCAGGCTTCCTGGGTCTGAGTCCTGGTCTACCACTTACTAGCTATGTAGCCTATGGTAAATTACTTCTCTGTGTCTCACTGTCCTCATCTGTAAAACAAGGAAAATGAGAATATCTAGCACATCAGAGCACTTAGTGCCAGATACAGTATACGTGCTATGTAAGTGTTAGTTGCTATTATTACTATTTTTAAGCATATTCTTCTTCATTCAACTAGAGACCAGAGGAGACACTAGAGTTGGAATGTCCCCGCTCAGCCCAAATGGGCAGTGTGTCCTGGCTCCTTCTAAGGGCATTACCCCCTGCTTCTTTCTCTACCAGCCAACCTGTCATAGCTATTAGCTGTTACAGCCTGGAGATATCTGCTCTCTTATTTTAGACAATTTTTCGGTATTGAGTAAATTAATCGATCTGCTACGAAGAAGTGGCAAACTTGAAGAAGCTCCTGCCTTCTTTGAATTGGCCAAGAAGGCATCCAACCGGGTGCCTTTGGAGCCTGGGTTCAACTACTGCAGAGGCATCTACTGCTGGTGAGCTGGGTGTATTGCAGGGCAGTTCTGTGCAGGAGGCCTTCTCTACCAGACCTATTAGGCTCTTGCTCAGTACATGGGAAGGCAGAAAGTCAGCCTCCAGGATGGGGAGCCGGGAGAACAAAGATCCAGCCCTGCTTTGTGCAGACTAGTGGCTGCTGTGTATCCTTGTGCTCTCTGGGCCTCAGTTTCCCTAACTAATTATTGATAGTTTTCTCTACTACAGGCACAAAGGGCAGCCCAATGAAGCCTTGAAGTTCTTAAACAAAGCACGAAAGGACAGCTCTTGGGGCCAGAGAGCCACCTACTACATGGTGCAGATCTGTCTGAACCCAGACAATGAGATTATGGGCGGAGAGGTTTTTGAGAACCTGGTGGCTCAGAGCAAGTAAGGGCCAGTGGGGGCAGAAGCAGAAACCTGGGGAAGTCAGAGATAGCCTGTGGCCTCTGGGTGAAGGCCAGGTGAGGGCCATGAGGCCAGGCTGCCTGCCAACATCAGATGCCTACAGCTCCACCGACAGGAAGGAGATAGAGCAACATGGCCTGCGCACCGCGGAGAAGCTGCTGAGGGACTTCTACCCTCACACAGCCTTGGGACAGACCCAGCTGCAGCTACTGCATGGCCTCTGCCTGCTAGCCTCCAGGGAGAAGGCCAACATGGAGGCAGCGCTGGGCACCTTCATCGAGATGGTGCAGGCTGAGGTGAGCTGGCTTATGGGGACAGGTGGGAGGCCAGGTAGAGTCCCATGACCAAGGTGCACCGACACTCAGGTCCTACCTGGTGTGCAGAAGGACTGCGTTCCTGCCCTGCTGGCCCTGTCACAGGCCTACATGCTCCTGAAGCAGATTCCTAAGGCACGAACGCAGCTGAAGCGCCTGGCCAAGGCCCCATGGATGCTGGCTGAGGCTGAGGATCTGGAAAAGAGTTGGCTCCTGCTGGCAGACATCTACTGCCAGGGTGGCAAGTTTGACCTGGCCTCAGAGCTGCTGCGGCGCTGCCTGCAGTACAACAAGGCGAGGGGTGCAGTGGGGGCAGCTGGGGGTGGCGGGGGTAGGGGAGGAGGGTGCCATTGGAGGTGTGCCAGGGGCTATGCAGGATCTGGGGACGAAGGAGATGCCAAATAGGAACCATACGGGAAGAAGTGTGACCAGAGGGGCACATGGGTGATAAATGAGGACAGGAAATTGGGAGCTCAGGCACACAGGAGTCATGCCCAGAGGAGGAAACACAATTACAGAAAGAGATGGGAAAGGTTTCTGGGGTCTGGCCAGGAAGGGCATTTGCAGGTCAACGCACACTATGAACCTCACACAGAAGGGCTGCTCAGAAAGGGGTTATGCCAGCATTGGGGTAGCCAAGTTGGAGGTGGCACTGTTAACCCCTTGCAAAGGTGGGGGTGCCCTGGGATCCCTTTGTGGTTTGGTTTAATGCAGCTCACCGCCATCCCTTGGCCCCTTCTGGTCCTGGTCCCTCCCTGGCCCCTGGACCAGCTGCAGCTAGTCCTCCACAGAAGCTCTGACCGGCTTTCCCTGCAGTCCTGCTGCAAGGCCTATGAGTATATGGGCTTCATCATGGAGAAGGAACAGTCCTACAAGGACGCAGCCACCAACTACGAGCTGGCCTGGAAGTACAGTCATCAAGCCAACCCTGCCATTGGTAAGGCTGCTCCCAAGGCGCATGTGAGTGGGGTGTGGAAGGGAGGTAGATAGAAGGACCCCCCAACCTGACCCCAGAACTCAAGGCCTGTACCCTGGCAGTTATGGGAACCAGAGAGGTTCTCAGATCATCAGAGTTGTATCATTTGTGTTCTCCATGCTCCGGACAGGTTTCAAACTCGCTTTCAACTACTTGAAGGACAAGAAATTTGTAGAGGCCATTGAAATCTGCCACAACGTAAGCTACCAACACTGGCAGCAAGAGGGCCTGGTGTAGTGGAGGGGATCCTATCTGACCCTACACATCCATTCTCTCTTTTTTCTAGATCCTCTCAGAGCACCCCAACTATCCTAAGATCAGAAAGGAAATTTTGGAAAAGGCCCAAGGGTCCCTGAGGTTCTAGCTGTGGTTAGAGGAGCCTTGGCCAGCAGAAGCCATCAACCTGCTGAACTTGTGTGGAGGGGTGAGAAGAGGGTCAGTAGAGAAGGGATTGAGAAAATGACATATTCTTCCCTATTTCTGTACTGTTTGTGGTTTATTTTGAATCATGCCTCATCTGGCCTAAGGGACATCCCAAAACTATATGTTTTTAAGACACAAGAAGTAATTTCACTCTGGAAAGAAAGACATCAACTGGCTTAACATCTGCTGGGCTCATTGGATACTTGCTAACAGACCTCACTTTTATCCCAGACTCTGCAAGGAGGCAAAGGGGAACGAAGAGGGGGTTCCCAATGGAATGGTGATTAGAAAAATACCCTACAGCTATTTTTAAATTGTTGCCTTCCCTCTTCTGCCTGGGTCCCAGCATCCCAGAGCTAAAGAAGCAACTTCTGCTCCCTGCCATGCTACCCACTGAGTCTGCCTGGCAGTGGGCCCAGACAGGAGGACCAGCTGCAGAAGGCCCATACAGCAGAGGCCCTGTGTAAGAGGGCCTGCAGGTTGCAAGGGCCATTGTCTTACATTGTCCATACATCTGTCTCCCCTTCCCCCCTCTCCAAGTCTTTGGCCAGCTTCTGCTGGTCATTAACAGTTTGGACAAACCTGTTTACCCTTGCCTGGCACAGAAAGGTACATGCCAAGAAAAAATAGTCTACACTTCAGCTTTTGTAAAAGACATTGGCCAACTAATTCATCCTCCAGAAACCCTTTTAATGCCTAAGGGGGCAAATGCAGTGGTGCCTATTTAGATGAATAATATTAATTACAACTAGCAAGAGGATGACAGAGGTCACCTTTTCTGTGCTCCCAATACACTCTTCCTGTTTTTCAGGATGGCAATAATGGGCCAGTCTGGCTTCAGGGGAAGGAACTCTGAAATGGGAACCAGGAGGCCTTAGGCTCTCCTCATGAGACCTTCTCAAATCCCTTCCCCTCTCTGGGTCTCAGTGTCCCCATCTGAGGCAGGAAATTAGCTTTGTTTCCCAAATCTTGGTGCAACACTCTGCCAGTGATATACAGCAAACATTTTATTTGAAGTTTAACAGCTAGCTGTGAATCTATACATCATTTTTGTATAATGGAGAAAAACTAGCACAACATAGTTTTTCATGAATTTCATAGAATTTCGTAGGAATTCATAGGATGGGTTTAACTTTTAAACATACCAATACAATTGATTTAAAGACAAATACTTAGGTCCAGGTACAGTATAATCCCAGCACTTTGGAAGGCAGAGGAGACACTTTGGGAGGATTTACTCGAGCCCAGGAGTTTGAGGTTACAGTGAGCTATAATTGTGTCACTGCACTCCAGCCTGGGCAGCAGAGCAAGACCTTGTTTCTTAAAAAAAGTAAAACAAACAAACAAACAAAAAAGAACAAAGAAAAATATGAATAGGATGGGTAGAATGTAGATATGAGCAGTTTTCAAGAGAAGTGTCCAGTGAGAAAGGTTTAGAATTAGTGAACAGACAAGGATCCCTTTAGAACAGCATGTATTGTCCTCAGTGGCTGCTGAGCCATGTTTTTATAACATGCTACTACTGGTCATGCTTATGGTCTCTTGGTGAGTTGGTTATCCGGAATGCTTTCCTCGGGTTACTCCATCTTTCCTGTGAGAAAACCCAGTCCCCTTTCCTGTAATGTGCTTTACTACCCAGCTTTGTTGGGATAGGTTTGTTGAGAGACAGGTCTGTCTGTATAGAGAATGATGCTGTAAAGGGATTGTACATTAATCATGTTTTTATTGCTGTAAAATCTAAGTTATCTTCATTTATCTCAAAAAAGAAAGAAAAAGCCAAGAATTGGCCTTGTGGCCTGAGATGGAAACAGGCAGTACTCAGTCCAGCAATGGACTGAATCCATGGGTAGGGGCCTATAAAGGCTTCGCGCGTGTCACCAGAGCTGCTGAGGGCTGCCATCCCGTTAAGAGTAGACACTCAAGAGACCTTGGAGATAGCAAGGTTTTGTATCATGTGTGCTGAAGCAATCTACAAAAGGGTCTCCAGGCACCAGTGAACAAGGGAGGACAACTGAATGTACCAGGGTACTCTACCCTGGGATGCCTAAGGCCTAGCTATCCCCAGTTTGGCTGGTAGACAGACTCCACCACAATAGGCCGGACCCAAGCCATGAGTCCTCTAATGGCCACTACTATGGCTATGTGACCATGTCCATGCATGTCCAGAGACAAGTGACAGATAATTAAAGGAGAGGCAAAAACGTAAGGATTAAGCATAGAAAATGAGTGGCAGAAACATGAAAATAGAATGGTGCATATGTTCTAGGGACTCTTCTGAGTGCTTTGGATGTAGAAGCTAATGAGGGGAACAGTATTATTTGCTCAGTATTAAGGACACACACAGACCAAAGGTGTAAGTAATCTGCATGTCACTTCACTAGGAGTAGAAGAGCTAGGATTCAAACCCTGTTCTGAGTCTGTGCTCTCACCAATAAGCCAAAAAGATGAGCCAGCCCAGCACAGACCAAAAGAGGCAAAGAATTAGAGCAAGAAAAGGAGACCCAAATCAGATCTCCATCAGTGGTTCCTCCTCCCAGAACGTGTAAAAACCATATCATTCCTAAGGGAGAGGTCGACCTTCCTTAGGCCCCCAGACTGGGGCTCCCTAGAGTAGGGTGTGGCCTGCTCCTCTGGCCTGCAGCCCAGCTGGTCTGCGTGGGACAGGTCAGACAGGTCTGACTGGTACAGATAGATGAAGTTCTGCAAGCCCCCAGGGATAACAGCTGCTGAGCCTATGGCCTCCACTAGCCACATCCTCTTGCCCTACCCCCACCCAAATGAGTGACTTTACCCTTAGGGCCAGGCCCCAGATCAGTATGGGTACATGTGAAGGAGGGATGCCCTCATGTCAGAAGACCATGCTGCTGCTCCCCACTACCCCTTAAATGATCACCAGGGAAGAATGAATTAATCCAAAGGAAAAACCGCTCCATCTGCCTCTCAGCTGGCTCCTGCCTTTTAAGCTGACCAGCTCACCTGGAAGGAGGCCAAATGCACAATGTACCGTACTGCTCTGCTCCCACCCCCAACACAACTTCAGTGTCTACACTGCCCTGCAGGAACCATCTCCCCTCCCTCTTAAGAGGGTACCCATGCTTCCCATCCCACAAAGGTTGACCACACTGTTAAAAATAGAGCCTCTTTATTGGTACCTATAAGCTCAGGTACAAGGTGTTCCCATAAGCACACAGGCTGGCAAGGCCTCCCAGGCAAGGGGGCAGGTCCAGAGCCTGAGTTTCTTGGCACAGACACAGGGAAAAATGAATAAATTATAGTTCTCACACTCAAGGACAATATAGAAATTATGATGCAAAATTCATTATCAACAAACATAAGTCCTAAGGAGACACCCATCACCAACTAGCCTCAGGGCATGGGCAGGTGGGCCAGGCTAGAGTGTAGTGCCCAGAAGGCCATGAGATAAGTAGTCTGGGGCACACTTCGTGCCCCAAGGTAAGCCCCTTATCCTCTCTGGGCATCTGACTTTCCCCTTCTCCCCTAAATAAATGGGCCTGGAATAAAGGCTGTAGCCCTTGGGGAGGAGATGGACAGAGGCAAGAAGTGGAGGGGACTAGTGAGGCAGAAGGGAGTCTTGGTCACAGCTGGTCAGCCCAGCCTGTCCCTCTGCCCACACTTTAGCCCCAGCCCGCTCAGACATCCAGGGGCCAGGTAGTTGACACTGTAGATCATAGGGCTCAAATCCAGACCTAGTCTCCACCAAAGCTCCATCAGGGCAAGGGTAGGTCTACAAAGCAAAAGGGACTCAAGGGTCTGTGCCCACCCCACCCCCCAATACTGTCCACCAGCCATAGAGGAGTAGCCAAAGCCGCCTCGGTCTCCAAATAAATTATGGAAATAAATTAGTCTTCACAGTCCAGAGGATTTAGCCACCCATGGGTCTAAGGCTCAGGGTGGTAAGAGAAGCCACCTGATTTCAGTCCTATCTCACCATCTTTGGCTAAGAAACATTGTGCAATGACCAAGAAGTGGTCTGCCAAGGAGCCACACTTTCCCTTCTTCCTGGCGTGTGTTGTGGAGTGGAAGATCACTGAAGGGCTGGGGAGACTGGGCAGCTGAAAGGGGAAGCCCCTCCCCCCCCCAACCTTTCTTTAGCACAGAACAGTTAAAAATAAATAAATAAATCCAGAGTGTTGCATGAAAACCAGGAGTGTGCACATGGCACCCATGGGTGAGCCAGCCAACAGGAGACTGTTACATACAGACCTTGGGGAGCCCCAAAATTACAAAAAAGCAGCAACAGGGGTCTTGAAAAAAGGCATTCTAGTCCTCACACCAGCATAGGCTCCATCAGAGATGCTGGGGCAGTATCCTCAAACTGGCTGTCAATAAAGGGAGCCAGGGCTTCAGCAGCTGACTCGGACAAGCCCATGAGGGTCTCCAAGAAGCAAGTACTAATGTCCCCAGGTGGAGAGAGGCCAGGCAAAGGGAAGTGAGGTGACTCGAGGTTGTCCAGGCTGTCAGTTACCTTCTGGGAGGTGTAGTGAGGCCCAAGACTATAATCTGGCAGAGCCTGGAGCAACTCAAAGGAGTCACAGGAAGACAAACTGAGGTCCACTGAGCTGCTTTGGCCAGCATCCACACTGATTGGCACTGAAGTGCCAGGAAGGCTGCCTTCTTTTGAACCTTCAAGACCACCATTTAGAAAGCAGCTGGCATCCAAGTTGGCATTTTCATCTAGAATGCCTGTCACGAGGCTAGAGCCAGCATAGCTGTGGGTCCAGCTGGCCAGGCCACCAGGGTCACCAGTACCAAAGATGTCAGCTGGATGGAAGCAGCTGAAATTGTCCAGGTTCCCAATACCTGCTTCTTCCTTCTCCTCCTCCTCCCCACCAAAGTCAGAGTCACTGAAACTCAGGATCCGGGCCAGACTGTCATCGTCCATACCAGGCTGGAAGCCAGAGCTAGGCAGACCTGGGTGAGAGGGGCAGTCTGGAACCTCACTAGTGCCAGATGCTGAGGAAGATGCCGTAGAAGAATCAGTCATATCACTGCTGCAGCTGTTGTCTCCCAGCTCACTGCTCACAGGGGGTTTGGCCAGTGGGAAAGTGGGAACCAGAGCCTGCTCTGCAGGGCTGGGTGGGCTGCCCTGGGCGGGGCTCTCCAGCTCCCCAAGGCTCTTGGGCCCCTGCTCCAGTTGTAGACGGGTAAGTGTGTGGATGAAATGGGTCTGAACTCGTGCCTGATTAAATTCCACACGGCCCTTGGGGTTCTCACAGCCTTCTCTGCAGCAGCCACAGGGGAATGCTGTATGGTCCATCTGCAGAGAAAGGAGAGGCACAAGTGAGGACTTCGTGGAGCAAGTGGAGCACAAAGAAACCTCCAGGCTCAGGCTCCCCACCCCAGCCTAGTCCAGCCTCCACACCTGGTACTTCCCCAGTCTCACACTCCCTACCCCCAGCTGGGTCAAGCCACCGCACCTGGCACTTGATGCCTGCCAGGCTACAGCTGCAGGTCTCAGGGTCACAGACCCTGTCACAGTGACAGCCACAATCTTCCCGGGATTGGCGCAATGCCTGCAGCTCTCGCTTCTCCTCCCGATCAATCCTTCGAACACCTGCAGCCCGTAGCAGAGCTCGTCGTCGCCGGGCTGGGTGGGGCTGTAGGAAGTTGACTTCCTCCAACCGGCCGCCTGCCACAGCCACTGCCAAGTCCTCTTCCACAGAGGCATCATCAATGGCATCCACTGCAAGAGGCTGGCCTGCCTCTGTCTCGGGTACCCCAGCTGCTGAAAGCTGCATCCATGGGAAAGAGAGATGTGAGAGACACGGACAGGACATGGATTTACCTCCAGTCATGAAACAAACACTCCCCAAGTGCTCACTCTGTGCTGTGGATATATGATAGCAGGACAGTCAAGAGCACCACCCTCAGGGCAGTTGTTAAAAAAAAAAACCCATGTCCTATTCAAGCCACTCCCCAGATCATGGACATACTTCCTTCCCAGCTAGTCACATCAACTCCACATGCCCTCCCAAATAAGGTCAGACCGATCCAGGCATCATGCCCCAAGCTGCTGGGACAACTAGACAGGCACCTTCATGTGCCTCCCCATCTGAAGAGAATTGTGGCAACAGAATCTAATCAAGGCATTCACCAGGGCCATGGACCTGTCTTCCCATATACATAGTGAGAAAGTCAGCACCCAATCCTGGTATGCCTTCCCTTCAAGGTTAGGACTCCAGGAGCTACCTGAGGCTGAGGGTCATGGAGAGGGGTCTCCCTACCTTCCATTGCAGCATCTCCAGCTTCTCTTCCTTCAAGCGCTGGCGGAGCTTCTCACATCGTACTCGGGCTTGCTCCTGACTAAACTCAGCCAAGGAGAAGTGGCGACTAGCACTGTGGCGAGAGGCCATGCCCAGAGTACAGCCACCACGGCTGGGCACACTGGTAAAGCCCTGGCACCGGGGGAAATAGAAGACGGTGATGCCATCAAAGACTACGCGACCTGGGCGCTGCCTGGGAGCCCGCTTCAGGATGGACGGGGCTGGAAAACAGGCAGGGAAAGGCCAGGAATCAGTTCTCTATGAGGCATAGCATAACCTCCAGGCGGATCCTGCCCTATCAGCTGTCCTCACACCTTCCCTTCTCTGCCCACCTCAAAAAAAGAAACAGATCTCAAATTAGGAGCCAGCTTAGCTAAGATGGGAGCTGCTAAAACTGAACACCACATCCATGTCAACACTGGCTAATTTTTTTTTTTGAAACAGAATCTCACTGTCACCCTGGGTAGAGTGCTATGGCATTATCATAGCTCATAGCAACCTCAAACTCTTGGGCTCAAGAGATCCTCTTGCCTCAGCCTCCCAAGTAGCTGGGACGACAGGTGCCCACCACCACACCTGGCTAATTCTTCTATTTTTAGTAGAGATGGGGTCTCACTCTTATTCAGGCTGGTCTCAAACTCCCAAGCTTCAGTAATCCATCCAGAGTTCTAGTATTACAGGTATGAGCCACCGTGCCCAGCAACACTGGCTTATTATCTATGGGTCCAAATGATAGTGTTTATAAAATTAAACACTTTCCCAACTTCATTAGCCACCTATAGGTCCCTTGCACAGTTTTCTAAAAATTTTTTATTGATTTTTAGAAGCTCTTATGATATGAGCAACAATAATCATCTGTTTAGCCTAGACACACATATTTTAGTCTTACACCTTTGTTTATGATACTTCATAAAATGTTTATAATCAAAAGTATTAACCTCTTCCTTTAAAACATCTATATTTTACAAAAGTCTTAAAAAGGCCATCTCTTTAGAAGTTACTGATTTTAGGGTGGCACCTGTGGCTCAGTGGGTAGGGCGCCAGCTCCATATACCAAGGGTGGCAGGTTTGAACCCAGCCCCGGCCAAACTGCAACAAAAAATAGCCAGTCATTGTGGCAGGTGCCTGCAGTCCCAACTACTCAGGAGGCTGAGGCAAGAGAATCACCTAAGCCCAGGAGTTAGAGGTTGCTGTGACCTATGACACTATGGCACTCTACCGAGGGCGATAAAGTAAAACTCTGTCTCTAAAAAAAAAAAAAAAAAAAAAAAGTTACTGATTGTATATTGATTGGCAAGGTATGTATTGGTCTTTATATTAGGTTGAACCAAATTACCATAAAAAGGCTGAATATAGGCAATTCCATATTTCAACTTAATATTTCAACTCTATAACCAAATATCTGAGGGAATTCTCTTTTAAAAGATTTTCTTTTTGTATTGTTAGATTCTATGTGCTAAAAATCATACTTTTTATATACATAATGCACAGACGTATATAGTACATAAAAATTATAGAGAGTATGTCTGGGGTATTAAAATTTCATAGGGGAGTAATTAGGAGGAAAATGTCTAAAAAGGCTCCTTGGGGGTGAGGAAGTGATAAGAAAAAACAAGGTTGAAAAACACTGCTCTACAGGGCCTTCTTTGTCAGTTTGCAATCAGAATTATAAAAGCTTAAAAAATAACTGGGGTAAAAAACCTTTTCAGGATGTTCAGGCAAAAGCAAACAGCATTTTGACAGGAGAGGGACTGGCTTGACAGGCCCCATGGTAGAGAAGTGCGGGGCGAGGAACTCCAGCAGTTCCGCTTGTAGGAGGGCAGGGTGCAAGCTAGGGAAACGAAACTGGAACAAAGGGAGGGGCTGGAGCGGGAAGACTGCAGGGCTACTCGGAGGAGCTGCATCCTGGACATCATTACTCCCAGGGTCAAAGGTGAATCACTCTGGGCTCAGGTGCCGCTGGACAGTGAGCACTGAACAGTCACTGCACCATGGGAAGCAGATTTGGCAGGGAGCCAAGTGAGAGACATATAGCCATGGAGATAACCGCCAGAAGCCAAAAGGATGGTGTCAGGGCCTCTAAATCTCATTTTTCAGCAAGGAAGAGGGAGTGTGGTAGGATCCCCAGGGGAAAAAGGACTCACGCATGAAACTTCGGGGGCCAGAGAAGTCACGAGGCAGGGGTGTCTGATCCCAGAGGCCCTCCTCATCTGAGTCCCAGGCAGGGGAGACAGAAGAGCTTGGGGAGTAAGAGCGAGAGTGGCAGCTGGAGAAGGAGGAGCAGAATGAGGAGTCGTCCTCATCCAGCTGGTCAAACTTCCTCTTCAGCAGCCCAGTCATGGTGGTACAGGGGTGCTCCACGGTCTGGGAACAGACAGCCTGGAATGGAAATGAGAAGGTTTTAAGTGGCAGGCTGACAGCAGCAGCGGGCCCTCAGCCAGGTCTCCATTCCTCACACTTACCCTCTAAGGCATCCTAGACCCCCTGCTCAGCCTCCCAGCCCCGCCTATAGTGCTTGTGTGCAGGGAACATAGTCTCCAGGAAGCTCTTCTACACAAGACACAGCACCTCCTTCCCTCCAAACTTAATGTGCAAATCTACAGCCTGGTGCTTTCAAACTCCCATGACCTATGCCCAAAACCTTCCCAGGAAACCACCAAGCAAATTCTCCACCTCCTCCTACAATCCACCTACACACACACATCCACACCAGCAAGGGCAGGAGGCAGACAGACCAACAGATGGACTGACAGACCTCAACCCAGCCTCACCCGTTCCCCAACAGGAATCCTGGGGGCTGACTCACTGGCTGGGTGATTCACACGGCTCGCATCTGTGTGCCTTTGTGTGTATGTGAGCATGTGAGGCCGTCTGCACACCAGACAGCCTGCACAGCCCTCGTATGGTGGGTCTGCTTCCTCCTCCAGCACACCCACACAGACATGCTACTCTGCACACAGACAAGGCCACAAGCCCTTATTCTAGGGCCAGGCTGAACAGGCACTCTGGGGAACAGGCTGACTTTGACACTGATCCCCATTCCCAGACAGAGCCCCTCCCCTGCCAGTGATGGAGCTTCTCAGACTTTCCCTCAGAAACCCCCGCCCTATAGGAGAGAAATCCCTGCCTCCCATGCCTAACTATGTGACCAGAGCTGTTCAGTGGATTTCATGTCCAGTGTCTCTTCTGTCTGTGGCTTCCCAATGTGGAACACCCCCAGGAAACACCAGGTTGTCTCTCCACTTTGAGGGTCTCAGCCCTCAGCAGGAGTATAACCACAGACTCCCCCCCACCAGAGTGGTTCATCTGAGTGGGAGGGCTTGGGCTACTTCCCCTGAATGCCCCTGCTAATAATAGCCCCTCCCAAGACCTGGTAACCCCCAGAGGATCCAATCCTAAGGGCTGAGTACAGCTACCTTGTCTCTGTTGCTCTGTCCTGCTGCACTCGGGGCTGGCCCCCAGGAGATCAACAGGAGGAAGGGGAAAGGAAGCAAGGCCCCAGTGCTGGGGAACCCTCCCCCACTGCCATCACAGGAAATGAGAGAGAACAGGAAAAACCAACCAGTAAGCTGTCTTAGTCTCCTCTTCTCAGGTGTCCCTTCTTAACACCCCTTCCCCTTCTCCCAAGCCTCTTGCGATGTCTCTGAACCCTGAAAGGTATGCCTGTCAACCTCCTAACTGGCTAAAATTCATTCCAGGGACAGCCTCCTCGAGGGAGGCATGAGAGAAACAAGAAAACCTCCCTGGCCAATCCCCTACCCCTGGGCCTGAGGGAAGAAGACTCACAGATGTTTCCGGGGCTTCTCAGTGGGTAGTTTCTCAGGCTTGGCACCCTCCTCCCAGGGTCAAACCACAGACAAAAACAACCCTGCTCCCAGCTGACCTGCAGGCCCTCTCAGGAGATGGGGGACTCATGACCCAGAGGCAGGTATGCACACATATGTATGCACACACACACATAGAAACACACATAGACAAACAACGCCCATATACCCTGTCCTCATCATAGTCCTGCCAGGAGACTCCATCCTTTCCCAAATTCTAAATGCTGTCTACAGGGTCCCAAATGCCAACACACACCCAAACCTGAGACCACCCCAGAGCTAATGGCTCCCTTGATATTTCTGCCTGGCTGTCCCTTAGAAACATAAAATTCTGCAGGCCCCAAATCGAACCCCTTGTCTGTTCCCCACCCCCCACCCTGTGCCATCTGTTCCTCTTCCTGTGTTCCCTATCTTAGTAAGAGCACTGCCACCCACCCAGTTACTCAAGCCAGAAACCTGCATCATCCTCAACTGCCTACCCCCCCTTCTCCATCTATACCCAGGCACCCAAGCCCGGAAGTTCACATAAATCCCTTTAATCCACACAAGGCCAGGCACAGGCTCAGTGGGCATCCTGGAGGCTGCCTGGCACAGTATTTTGAACTTCAGCTCTTGAACCAGGTTGCCTGCACTTGAACCCAAGCTTGGCTATTACCCGGTCAGTTTGGCTATTAGCCGACTAGGTAATCCTGGGCAAGCTCCCTAAATACTCTGCATCTCTAATTCTTGCTATTTTTTTCTTGCAGTTTGGCCAAGGCTGGGTTTGAACCTGCCACCCTTGGTATATGGGGCCAGCACCCTACCCACTGAGCCACAGGCGCCGCCCTGTATCTCTAATTCTTTATCTTAAAGCCTTCTAGAGTTGGGAGGTTTACAGAAATCAATACATGTCAAGTTCTTAGAACAGTGATAAGTACTCAGTGAATGTGTTATCCTACACTGTAAAAAAAGAAAGAAAGAGCTCCTGGATACACACAACACAGATGAATCTCACAGGCATCATATTGAGTGAAAGCCAGATACAAAATGCATGTGAATGAAGCTTAAGAAAAGCCAAGACCAATGGGTAACTCTACAAGTCAGAATAGTCATGAGGGAATTTTCTGGAGGTGATGGAAATGTTCCATGTTGATCTAGTATGTCGTCTTTGTCCCTACAGCTGCCACTTCTGTCCCCTGCCTCTGCTCCTGAACCCTATCCATTCTTTGCCCTGCAGCCAGAATCATCTTAAACCACACACCTACCTGCTGCTCCATAATCTTCTCTCAGGGAATCCTGCCCTCAGGATCAAGTCCAGAATTCCAGAGCCTGAAGTAGGCCTGGCCCTGGTTTCCCCTCCAGCTTCATCATGCAGGATACTCCTTAACCCCCTCCCTATACTTCAGCTGGACTTGCAGTTACTAATGGCCACATCCCAGCTCACCTCCTGGCCTTTCTCAAGATGAAACAATCCAGCCTTATTCCTTTTTAGAAGTCATCTCCAGGCCTGGTGTAGTTGCTTACGCCTATAATCCTAGCATTCTGGGAGGCCCAGGTAGGAGGATCCCTTGAGCCCAGGAGTTCAAGACCAGCCGGAGCAAGAGCAAGACCCTGTCTCTACTAAAAATTAGCCAGGTATGGCGGCAGGCACGTGTAGTCCCAGCTACTCAGGAGGCTGAGGAAGGAAGACCACTTGAACCTAGGAGTTTGAAGTTGGTGTGAACTAGGCTGATGCCAGGGCACTCTAGCTGGAATGACAGATTGAGACTAAATAAAAACAAACAAACAGTCAGCTGGGTGCCCGTAGCCCAGTAGGTAGGGCACTGGTCACATACATACAGGCTGGCGGGTTCAAACCTGGCCCAGGCCACTAAACAACAATGACAACTTCAACCAAAAAACAGTCGGGCCTTGTGGAAGGCACCTGTAGTCCCAGCTACGTGGGAGGCTGAAGCAAGAGAATCACTTAAGCCCAAGAGTTTGAGGTTGCTGTGAGCTGTGACGCCACAGTACTTCACTGAGGGCTACACAGTGAGACTCTGTCTCAAAAAAAAAAAGTCATCTCCAAAGGGACTTTCTGAATCCCCTACTTTTTTCCCCTGCCTCTCTGGCTTCCGTTATAGACAGAAGATTTGTAGCCTACTAAAATTTTTATGTTGGGGTGGAATCTCCACTGATAATATTTGGGATGGGGCTTTTGTGAGGTAATTAGATCATGAATGAGATTAGACATAATCATAACCATAAGAAGACACACAACAGAGATGTTCTTTGTCTCCACATGAGGAGATAGCAAGAAGGCATCTACCTGCAAACCAGGAGGATGACCCTTACCTGGCCACTTTGTTTGTTTTTAAACTTCCTAACCTCCAGAAGTGTGGAAAGTAAATTCCCTTTGTTTAAGCCACCCAGTCCATAGTCTTCACATTAGAGTAGCCTGAACTAAGGAAGCGCTCACAGGCCCTGGAATTTCCCCCATCACAGGCCCTATCTAACTATACTGCAATGGCTTCATTGCTAATCTGCTTCACACCAGGCTCACATTTCTGCCTGTCACTGTGCCCAGGCATGGAGTCTGGTATAGAAAGGGCACTTGACAATGTTAGAGGTAGGCAGGCTGGCCCCATATATCAGGTATAAACACAGAGAAATGATCTTTTTTGCACATGAGGTCACTGTGATCGCAGGTGTAACCTCATGTGCGGGGCGAAGACAGTGTGACCTCCTATCACAGTTAATTTAAGAAGGGAGCCATATGGCCATATCCTAGCCTATGCCAGAGGGTTTAAGCAAGAATGTTGCTCAAAAGGGGTGGCTCTGAAGGCAGGAGACGGAAGCTCAGGCCACAGACAGATGCCAACATAGGCATCACAGGAAGTTCCCCGTTTCCCAAGAGCAAACAGATGGTGAGAGAAGTCAAGGAAGCAGGTTCAAATCAGACACCATGGTCCTGACTCAGAGATGTCCACAGGAGGACTAAGGTGAGGGGATTATGAATACCAAGACTGAAGACAGGGAAACAGAAACACAGGGAAGCTATGGCCAAGCTGAAGGGTCTAGTGGTGAACACCTTGCAGGATCTGCAGTCATGGAATGAAATGAATTATCTCCTTCTGGATAGTCCTTTGGAGAGGCAGGAAGAGGAAAGGACCCCTGGATCTCATGTTCCCACTGTCCCACCTGGGAATCCAGAGGCTGAGAGAGGCAGAGGCTGGAGATGAGACAAAAAGGCAGAGCCAAAGACAAGGAGAGGCCAAGTCAGAAAAGGAATGAAAGATAGTGAAAGAGTCCAAGAAAAGTGTCAGACAGTGAGTCAGAGAGTGGGGGAGGGGCCCTCAGCAGCTACCCAGGAATCAAGATCCTGACCATGGCTCTGTTCCCAGGGTGAGCACAGCCCCCTTCTAGGGTCTTGGAGGAAGGAAAGGCAATTCCCAGAGCTGGCTCAGACAGAAATACCACACCCTCAGGAGCCCCAGAGACAGGCCCTGAATCAAAGAGAACCAGGCTTCTTCCGGGATCTGACAGAGCCCTGAGAATCAGGAGGCCCTCCTGCCACCACACACCAGGATGGGGGAGGGTGGGCACGCCCCTCACTGCACTGTGAATCCAGGAAGGTCACCTTACCCCCACTCCTCCACCCTCCAAGCAACCAAAGGCTGCTTAAGTGAGGAGGGGTATCTCTAGGCCTCAGAAAAGCCATAGCAACTCTTCTGCCAACCTCAGCAGACCCACCAAAGCCCCAGCCCCCAGAAGGAGGTGATCTTAGGGAGGGGTCACCTTTAGCTGCCTCCATCCCCCTCCAGGAATCTGAAGAATGTGTCCTTTAACCTCAGAGCCCCAGGCCTTGGCCAGTCCCCCCCAAACACCTAGGGTCACATGACCCTAGGCCATCAGGAACTACTTCCTGGGAGGGCACCTCTAAGCACCTCAGGCCCCCACTGAAAAACCAGCCAGGGCAGACAGGAAGCCTTGGCACCCCTCCCCCACCCATCCCTCTGAAAGTGTTCTCAGGGGAGGGGACAGTTCCTCAGCCTTGGCCTCCAGGGCCTGGCACTGGGGAGGTGCCAAATGTTGGCTGGCTACATGATGCACTGGCTTCTGCAGAAGGGAAAATTGCACCTGACCATGACTGCGTCCTACACCTCAGAGGAGCCTCCTTTGCGCTCTCATTCATTCATTCAACAAATATTTATTGAGCTCCCATGATGAGCTAAGCACTGGCAGGAACTCTGCATACAGTGAGCAAGACCTACACAAATGCTTGCTCTTTTGAAGCCAAGTTGAGCGGGGAGGAGAACCACAGTGCAGGGTGCTGGGATGCAGGGTTGGAGGGGTACCGCTGGGGGTTCAACAAGGTAAAGGACTTGAGGAGGTAAAACCAGTGGGGGAGGGGCGGCCAGAGACGAGGCAGAGCTCCAGGACAGGCTTTAGCCTGAGGGCAGGCGAAGCCACAGAAAGGTTTTAGTAGGGAGTGACAATACCAGATTTGCATTTTCTAAAGATGGCTCAGCAATGGGACTGAAGGAGGTGTGGCCTTTGGGGGTGCAGCCAGGTGAGTAGACAGGTCAAGGACACCGGAGAAATACAGTGGACAGAGAGGAAAGCCAGTGGAGAAAGAGGACAGGGCTGTCAGGATTTGGGGGCGAGGGAAGTGATGAGTTACCCTCCAGAGGACTATGAGACTTTGAATGGAGGCGTTGGATGGGCATCGGGAGCCGGGGAGGGACCTCCTGGTGTCAGGAGTGTGGGCTTTGGCTGTGTGATTGTGCCAGGGAGTGGGAGTGACTAAGTGCGTGATGTGGGCATCTTAACAGAGCGTGCCTGCGAAAGAGCCCCAGGGGAGGGGAAACTGAGGAAAGGGAGGAATACGCGCCAGGAAGGGAATAGAGTGCGTGGGAGAGAGCCTACGTGTGCCAGGGGAAGGCCGGTGTAGCAGCGCCCGTGACTCACAGCAGTGGCCTCTGCGTGTGACGGTGACTGACAAACAGGTGAGCGTACGACACAATCCCTCCTCTCCCTCCCTCCGAGGGTCCGTGACTCACTGAGCCTCTCTCCTGGCTCATGCCTCCACTCCCTCCCTGACCCCAGCTGGCCTGGGGCACTTGGCACACGCCACCGCCCGTGCACCCTCCCCGGGGGGAGGCCGGGAAGGAAGGCGACAAATGTCACCTGCTCTGGCCACGCGAGTAACTTCTGAAAAGTTCTAAGGCAACTGGGTCAAAAGGAAACTCGCGCGCACCAGTCACCTGGCCGCCGTGAGCAACCCTCGCTCGGCTGCCAACCGCACTGAACTCGGGGCGCCGTGACTTCTTGGGGTAACCTAAGCAAAGCGGGGGATGGGGACGAAAACCAGCAACTCCAGTCTTCCAGGCTCCCAGTCCCGGACTTCGGCGGTGGCGAGAAGTCTGGGGCTGAGGTGGGCTGGGCTGTTCCAGCCCCGGCGTCCCCTCAGGGTGCGGGGGAGCGAATGACAAGGGCTGGAGCAGCGGTGCCACTCGCGCCGGGCATCCCCTCCCCAAAGTCCAGTCCAGCCGGGCTCGGGTCCCCTCAGCACTCACCTGCGATCCGGACTCTCGCCAAGGGCACCAACGCGACCCGGGTCCCAGCCGCGGACGGCCCCAGTTCCGCGACTCTGTGTGCGCTCGGCTGGGCAGCCGTCGGTCAAGCTGCCCCTAGCTCTACGCGTCCGGCAGCGGTGGCGGCAACGGGAGACTGGCTGCGCCCGGCCCCGCCCGCCGCTCCGCCCTCCTCGTCAGTGGAAAACTCCGGGACTCACGGCGCTGACGCACGCCGGGCCTCCGGCCAGGCCACCCAGCAGCCCCGCCCCGGAGGCACCGCCTCCTCCCCCGCCCCGCGCTCTGAGCCGCGGCCGCAGGGCCTCCCTGCGGACTCTGACCTCTCGGCGGCGCCTCTGCCGCTCTCCGCCCCCAGCCCACTCCAGCCCTACCCCTTCCCCGCCCCGCCTCCCGCGCGGTAGCAACCGGTGCAGACGTTCCAAACCCGCAGAATGCAGAACCTGGTCGTAAAGATCTCCACCTTGCCCCACCGCCCCCGCTTACAGATGGGTAGACTGAGGTCCGGAGCAGCGCAGAACTCCTTAAGACCACCGGGCTAAACGGTGGCGGAGCTAGGTCTCTTACAAGCTCCCACCCGCACCCCACCAGAAACAGGTTATAAACGTTCTTTCCTCCTCCCCTACCCTATCACCCACTCCAAGATCTGCCAGAAGAGTAAACTGTGACTGGAGATGAACCTGGGTGTGTGGGAAACGGGCAAGGGGCAGAGGAAAGGATGTCATCCGTAGGCCTGACCTTCACCTCTGCCTATGAACCAGAGGTTCTTACCTTGCATTAGTTCTGAGCTGAGGGTGCTGGGAACCCCCAGCCCCATCCTACCTCTCTTTTTTTTTCTTTTTTTTTTTTTTAAAGAGATTTCTTCCAGGCCAGACCCTGGCCACTTAAAATGGCCCACTGCTTTCTTCGCTCCCGCCAAGGCCTGAACTGACTCAGGGCCACCCCTCCCTGTGCCGACTGCCCGGCAGCCAAGTCCTGGCCTAGGAGTCCAGCCTGAGCCCCACTTCCCAACCGCAGGTCTGATTCTACTCATTACCTTGAGCGTTTCCACCCTCACGCCTTTGCTGCAGCCGTTCGTCTCGCCTGGAATGTCTTTTTGCCCTGTCTGCTTACCAGATTCGCAACGCCTTTAAGGGCTCAGCTTGCACTGCCTCCTCCGGGGAGCCTTCGAGGGAGCCTGACCCTCCCCCTCCCAGTACTGCTCCCGCTGCATTCTGGGTTCTTCTGCCTGTCCTAGATGAATACTGTCAGCCACTAGCCCAGCCCCCATTCTACCTTCCTCCTTGTGGGGAGTGGGGGTGACCTCCTGTCCTGAATGGCATTTAGAGTATAGAAGATGATGAGAGCCCCTCTTCAGCCACAGGTGTGTATGCAGAGGGGGCTAAACAAGGGTCTACCCACCCTTTACCTTCCCCTGAAGAACAATAGGAGGAAAGCAGGTTGGGAGATAAAGTCCCTGTCCTTCCTGATACGTTGAGTGTGTGTACCTTGGGGCCAGCAGGGGGAGGTTTCTGGGCAGCTGGAGCCAAGCTTCCAATGGCTTACCAATGCCTTCTGGATGAAGCCTCAACTCTGTGGGGCCTACAGAGGCAGAATAATCAGGCCCTTGCTCACCTCTGCAATCTCACCTCTCTTTTCATAGCCCCATTCATTACTCCCTTCCCTGTCTATTCCATGTCATTAATGTGTATGTCCTTTTGTTCTTGTGCTTTTAACATTAGTCCTGCCCATGAGGTATTTGTTCCAGATCTACACTCCCACCTAACACCCTTGATATCTGCAGCCCTGTTTGCCAGTGATGTGTTCTGAAGTGTGTCGTGGTTCAAACTTTCAGGGGTGCTGTTGTGGTTCAAACTTTCAGGGGTGCTGTGCTTCACTTGCACCTGCCTTCTACCCACTTAGTTCTGTGGTTTCTTGTGCATTTTCTTGTATGTTGTCTGAGTTGAACTTAATCATTCCTCTATCCCTAATGCTTGGTAAGAACTTACTGAGTAAATTAACGGCCCCCCGGCCACCCATATACCACTAAGTCACTCAGCCACGCTCTCCCTGCTGCTGCCAGCTACAGACCTCAGTTGTCCCAAAGAATCCTTTCCACTGCCTGCTTTCCTGAATGTGTGTAATCCCCAGGCCAGGTTTTCAACAGAAAGGGGGTTTTTGTGATACCTAGAAATGAAGTTCTGTTTAGGTTTCTGTTCCTGGCTGCCTGTATCCCTCTCTCATGCTTGCTGGCCTTCGGCTTTCCAATCTGTAAAATGGGAGCATTGCACCAGAGACTCCCCTAGCTTCAGCATTCCTTAAACTCAGTTTCTGAAAGATGTTGCCTGTTGGTAAAGGAACTGGGCAGGGTTGGTACTACTTAGGCTGCCTAGGTTTGCATCCTTTTGGGCTATGTATTAGGAAAACCAGATAAGACAAATCAGGGCAGGGAGTTGACAAGGATTGGGATACAGGCTTAGAGCAGGAAGCCCAATGGGTGATGAAGTTTAGGGAGCAGGAAAAGGAGAGAATAAATAAAAATGTCAGAGAATAAAAAGAATCAAATAAGTGATGTGTTTTCTCCAGAAAATCATCTCCCTTTCCTGGTATGGTTTCACCAGATGTTCCCCAGATGTTGCTGGTGAATGGGAAACATCTCCCTCTGGGATCCCAACTGAGCTCTTCCTGTTCATAGGGAAATGGTCTAGTCCAAGGCAGTGAGGGTGGGATCTGGAGCAGCATCCATCTGTGGCTATGGCACTTATAAGCAGAAACACACCCACACATCCTCAGGGAATTTCTGAATACTTGGAAGAGTCCTACAAGTTTCTCAAACATTCAACATCCATGGACCACCCATTTTAGGCAAATAAAAATTATAACAAATTTTAAATAATTTTAAAAGTGAAATTAATGATATATTCCTATCAGTAAGACTAAAATCAAAAGGACTAACTACTAAATGTGACAAGATTGAGAATTAACCAGATCTGTCACATATTGTTGATGGAAGGGTGAATTGACACAATTATCTTGGAAAATAATTTCACAGTACCTACTAAGGTTAAACATAGGTAAACTACGATCTTATAATTCCACCCCAAGAGAAACAAGATGCTTATATCCACCAAAATTTGTAAGAATGTTATAGTCATTTTATGTATAAAAGCCCCAAATTGAAAATAACCCAAATGTCCACTAATAGGGGAATAGAAATAGACTATGATTTATCATACAATGGATTATTAGATAGCAAGGAAAAAGGACAGACTATTGCCTCACACAGTGCTATGGTCTGAATGTCTCTCAACATTCTCCACAGCAAATAAATTTCAACACGCGTTTTAGGACGGGCCCCTGCCACAGCGCCTGTCCTAAAGCTCATGTTGAAATGTATTTACTGTGTGAGAATGTTGAGAGACCTTTAATAGGTGGTTGGGTTATGAGATCTCTGCATTCATGAATGGATTAATGCCCTTATCTTGAGATTAGGTTAATTATCCTGGAAGTAGGCTCTTAATAAAAGTTCCACACCCATTTCTCTCTGTCTCATGTACCTACTTGCCATGTAATGCCTACCACCATGGACTGATCCTCACTAGTCCATGCTCTTGGACTTTATAAAGTCTCCAGAACTTGAACCAAATAAATTTAATTTCTTTATAAACTACCCAATCAGTGGTATTCTGTTACAGTAGCAAAAAATGGACTAAGACATACAATAACTTAAAACATCTTAAAAACTTTACTAAATGTAGAATATAAATGTCTTAACACAATAACTAAGAAAATGCCAGGAAGGCTATGTTAACCAGTTTGATAAAAATACTTCAAATTGTATATAAACCCAGTGCATGGTGCCCCATGATTGCATTAATGTATACAGCTATAATTTAATAAAAACAAAAATCTTAAAATCTTAAAAACATTGTATTGAGTAAAAGAAGCCAAGCACAAAAGAGTAAGGACTACAATTCCATTTATTTATGTGATGTTTGAAAACAGGTGAACTAAAGCATGATGATAGATAATGTTGCCTTTAGGGTGCTGACAAGGATGGGGTCTAAAAGAACCTTTGGGGGTGCTGGAGAGGTTCTATATCTTGATCTGGGTAGTGGTTTGATAGGCATAAATATTCAAGTTCTTTGGGATTTGTTTACTGTAAATTTTTCCCCAATTAAAAAAAAAAGGAAAGAAGGAGGAGGAATGACAATTATAGTGCCATAATTGTGAAAAGGAGGCCAGTGTTTTCAGCCTTCCACCAATGAGCCTACACCTGCATCACTGAGGGATACCTATAGTCCACTGGTCGAGTTCAACTATTTAGAGTCCTCCATCTGAATTAGTGTTCCAACAGTCTGGAGATTTTACCAGCACCTACAACCAATTCTCTGATTCTCTGGACACTAACAGTGTTCAACAATTGATTTGAACTCTGACACTACCTGGAGTAATCCAGACTCCACAGTTTAGGGCTCAGTCCTGGGAAAATGCACCCTGCCCTCCACAACTGACAGCAATCACAAGTCCGGGCCTTTGTACATCTGACAACCTATAAATTGGGGTTCCCACCAGCCTCTGGTAAGGTTTGATAAATGGTTAGAATTCCTAGACTCAGGAAGACATTTTATTTATCTTTTTATTATAAAGGATGCAAATGAACAGCCAGATGAAGAAGTACTGTCATGGTCTATTTGCATTGCTAATAAAGGAATACCTGAGACTAGGTAATTAATTTATAAAGAAAATAAATTTGGCTCATGGTTCTGTAGACTGTACAAGAAGCATAGTGCAAGTACTTCTGGTGAGGGCTTGCAGCTGCTTCCACTCGTGGCAGAAGTAAAGGGGAGCTAGCTATGCAGAGATCATATGGCAAAAGAAAAGGCCCGGAGGTGGGGTGGGGGGAATGGGGGGGAGGCCGACAGGGTGCTGGTCTCTTCTTAAATACTGACTCCAGTGGGAATTAAAGGAGCAAGAACTCAGTTCATTACCTTGAGGACAGCATCAAACCATTCATGAGGGATTTGCCCCCATGATCCAAACATCTCACATTAGGACCCACCTTCACCACTGGGGACCAAATTTCAACATGAGATTTGGAAGGGATAACATCCAAACTATAGGAGATAGTAGGGCAAGGTTTGCAAGTGTCCTGAGCACAGGAGCTTCTGTCCTGATGGAATTGCCGTGTGCCCCACTCTTGGTATATTCCTCTGAATGTGGATGCGTTTACAGGTCCGGAAGTTTAACCAATCTTGTTCAAGAGGTTTTATAGAGCTTAATCTCCAGCCCTCTTTCCCTTCCTGGAAGTTGTGGGCAGGTTTGAAAATTCCAAACCAAGGCCAGTGTGCTGTGGCTCACGATTGTAATCCTAGCACTCTGGGAGGCCGAGGCGGGTAGATCATCTGAGCTCAGGAGTACAAGACCAGCCTGAGCAAGAGTGAGAACCCCGTCTCTAAAAATAGCCGGGAGTTGTGGCAGGTACCTGTAGTCCCAGCTACTCAGGAGACTAAGGAAAGAAAATCTCTTGAAGCCAAGAGGTCCAGGTTGTTGTGAGCTGTGATGCCATGCCACTTTACAAAGGGTGACAAAGTGAGACTCTGTCTCCAAGAGGAAAGAAAGAAAATTACGACCCAGTAATCACTTGGTCTTTGTGGAACCAGCCCCATTCTGGGGCTATCTAAGGACCCTACACTAGGTCACCTCATTAGTATTAACTCTGGTGTGCCCAAAAGGGACTTCTGAATGACAAAAGATACTCCTATCACTCAGGAAATTCCAAAGATTTTAGGAACTCTGAACAAGGAATGGGACAAAGATCAAATATATTCCTTTTTTTGCCATAGATGGATAAGAATTATTCTATTATGGTTCTCAGGTACAAGAAGCTTCATGTTATTTTTCATCTAAGAGTTTTATAGTTTTAGCTCTTCATGTTTGGGTCTTTGATCCATTTATAGTTAAGTTTTGTACGGTATAAGGCAAGGGTATCCAACCTACAGCCTCCAGGGGCCATGACCTGATTTTGAGAGGACATTTTTGTTTGCCTATCTGTGGTGTTGGATTTCAAAAAAGTATGCAGGGACTATTTTGCTAATTAACTTTTGTTAGTGCGTGTGTATTTAGTGTGCAGCCCCAGACAACTCTTATTCTTCTAATATGCAGCAAAGAAAAAAAAGATTAGAAGCTTTAAGGTAAGGTAAAGGGTCCAACCACGTTCTTTCACATGTGAAGATCCAGTTTTCCTCATGTCATTTGCTGAAAAGAAGTCAGGTTTTCCCTTCTTTTTTCAAAATCACATCAAAGCAACTGGATTTCAAGAACTTCCACCTTAGCAAGGAAAGTCTCTCATGTGCCTTCTCAACTCCATCCCCTCCAAGGTTTATCTGAAGAATAGGGCTGCTTTACTCTGTCTAGGATGGCCTGGCTCTATGATTTTCAGTCTATATTGTCTGCTGGTGGCTAGAGTGCCCCTTCTCAAGTCTATGAATTCACTGAGAGTGTATGGTGGGCCCTGCTATTTCAGAGCCACCCTTGTGGGAGGACTCTGGTGAGGCTGGGAACAGGAACTAAGGTCCCTTTAAGAGGCTCAAACATTCCTTTCTAGGCAGCCCTGCCCCAACTACCTCCTCACCTGCCCAGTCCTCTCTCCACCTTGCCTTCTTCATTTCCCATTCTCTCTCAACCTCTATCCAGGTGGACAAGAGATTGAGAGGGGACGCACTTCTCCCCAAGTCTCTCAGTGGGCTAAGGCAGTGGCTCTTGGGTGGTAGCTCCTGGCCTGCAGCATCGCCTGAGAACTTGTCAGAAATGCAGATTCTTGGGTGCCCTTACACCTACTGGATCAGAAATTCTGCAAGTGGGTCACCCAGCAAACTGCATTTCAACAAACTCTCCCAGTTGATTCTGATGCACATCAAAGTTTGAGACCCACTGAGCTAAGACACTAGAAAGCAAAAACCAGGACAGGGGAATGTCTTCAGGTACATTTCTTAAACATTCTCATTTACCTAAGTCAGAAGACTTTTATGCATAGATCTGTGGATTAAAAATCCAGGCAGTTGAGTTCTGGGTCAAAGGATTTTGACAGCTATTGCCAAATCCCCTGAATTGTACCAATTTCACTTTCAACCAATAATGTCTGAGGGTGACTGTTTCCCAACACCTTCCCTGACACTAGGTGTTACCAAACTGTGGATCTCTGCCAATCTGATAGGAGTAATAAAGAAATCCTACTTATTTAAATTGGCATTTCTTTTATTATGAGTGGAGCTGAAACTTTTTTTTTTTTTTAAAGACAAAATTTCTGGCAGCGCTTGTGGCTCAGTGGGAAGGGTGCCAGCCCCATATACCAAGGGTGGTGGGTTCGAACCCCGCCTCAACCAAACTGCAACAACAATAAAAAAAATAGCCCTGTGTTGTGGCAGGCACCTGTAGTCCCAGCAACTCGGGAGACTGAGCCAAGAGAATCACCTAAGCCCAGGAGTTGGAGGTTGCTGTGAGCTGTGATGTCACAGTGCTCTACTGAGGGCTCACTTTGTTTCCCTCAGTAGAGCGCTTGGCATCACAGCTCACAGCAACCTCAAACTCTTAGGCTTAAGCAATTCTCTTGCCTCAGCCTCCCGAGTAGCTGGGACTCCAGGACGCCGCCACAACACCCGGCTATTTTTTTTATTGCAGTTACCATTAGTTGTTTAGCTGGCCCAGGCCGGGTTTGAACCCACCAAATTTGATGTATGTGGCTGGCACCATAACCACTATGCTACGGGCGCCAAGCCTGGAGTTGAGATTTTTATACACCATTTGTATTTCTCTCTAAACTACTGGTTTATATTCTTTACTCATTTTGTATTGAGTTGCTGTCAGTCTTTGAGAATGAGGGAAATGAGCTCTCTCTGTCGTACAGGGGTGTTTATTCCTGGTTTGTCTTTCACCTTGATTTATAGAATCTTTCACCATACAGAAGTTTTAAATTTTTATATAGTCCAATTTCTTAAATATTTACTTTAGCGCTTCTGGGTTTTGTGTGCTGCATTCTCTATCATAATATTATAAATAAACCCACTATTATTTTCCCTACAGTTTTAATGTCTTATTTTTAATATATACATCTTTTATCCATCCGGAACTTATTTTGTTTTAGGGAATGGAGTAGTAGTCCCACTTTATTTTTCCCCCCAATGGTTAGCTAATTTATGGCCATCTTTTTCTGCTAATTTAAAATGTTTGCTTTAGCCCAGGTGCAATGACTCAGGCCTGTAATCCTAGCACTCTGGGAGGCTGAGATGGGTGGCTCACCAGAGCTCAGGCTGGTCTTGAACCTGTGAGCTCAGGCAATCCACACACCTTGGCCTCCCAAGTGCTGGATTACTGGTGTGAGCCACCACACCTGGCCTTAAAATGTTCTTTGTGTAATTTTTTTTTTCTTTTTTTGAGACAGAGCCTCAAGCTATCATTCTGGGTAGAGTGCTATGGTGTCACAGCTCACAGCAACCTCCAACTCCTGGGCTTAAGCTATTCTCTTGCCTCAGCCTCCCAAGTAGCTGGGACTAACAGGTGCCTGCCACAACACCCAGCTACAGGCTACCCCACAAGGCCCAGCTATTTTTGGGTTGTAGTTGTCGTTGTTTGGCAGGCCCAGGATGGATGCCAACCCGCCAGCTCTGGTGTATGTGGCTGGCGCCTTAACCGCTTGAGCTATAGACACCAAGCCTCTGTATAATTTTAATACTATCTTTGTAAAGGCCCTTAAATGTCTTTTAAATATTTTCTAAATATTTTATATTTTTGATTGCCATTGTAACTGCAATTTCTTTCTTTTTTTTATATGTTATATATGTTTTAATGTAAAGGAAAGAGGCTATTGACCTCCGTATATTAACCTTGGAGAGTGCCATCATCCTAAATTCTCTTATTGTTACTAATAGTTGTGCATTTCTACATATGATTTTGCTTCCTCTTTCCAATGTTTACATCTCCTTTCTTTTTTTGGTCTAATTACATTGGTTTGAACTGCCAGAGTCATATTAAGTCATAGAGATGATGGTGACTACTCTCACTTTGCTCTTGACTTTCATGGAGATGTATTTCCTGTTTCACTCTTAAACATCATGCTGGCTTTTTTTCTTTGAAACATGTATACCGTCTTCCCAGCTCACCATATATGTATGTATAAAACCATGTTAAGGAACTGCCAATCTACTCTTGTTATGGTTTTGTTTGTTTGTTTTATAACCCTGTGAACAACTTGATTTTAAGTTTTATTTGTTTAAAGTAGGAATGGATGTGGGATTTTTGTCAAATTTATTTTTGGCATCTACTTAGAAGATGTTATATAGTTCTCCTTTGATCTGTTAATATGGTTGATTTTATTAGAGATTTCCTAATATTGAACCATCTGCATTACTAGAATGAACTTAGTGGGAGATAATAAATGATTCTTTTGAGACATTATTGATTTATATCTGGTGGTATTTTTGTACCCCACGTTCAGTAATATTTAATCATTCTTCAGATTCTCCACAATCCTACTTTTGTTCTTGATAAGTCATGAGCGAACGAATTCTATTAAAAACTGTTCTTGAGTTTCATTCAACTTTTACTTGGATTTTCTGTATATTGTTATTCTTAACTATCATATCTTTTTGTTGTTGTTGTTGTTCTGAGACAGTGCCTCATGCTGTTGCCCTGGGTAGAGTGTTGTGGTATCCCAGCTCATAGCAACTTCCAACTCTTCAGCTCAAGAGATTCTCCTGCCTCCGCCTTCAAAGTAGCTGGGACTAAAGGCACCCTCCCACAACACCCAGCTATTTTTTGGTTGCAGCCATCATTGTTGTTTGATGGGCCCAGGCTGTATTCAAACCTGCCAGCTCAGGTGTATGTGGCTGGCACCTTAGCCACTTGAGCCACCGGCGCCAAGTCTAACTATCATATCTTATTCTTGATTTTGAATCTATGTAATTTGGTGCAGAGAGATTTCTGAAAACTAGATTCTTTTCTTTTGTGACAGAGTTAGACTTTGTTGCCTTGGATTGAAGGCTATGGCATCATAGCTCACAGCAACCTCAAACTCTTAGGCTCAAGCAATCCTCTTATATCAGTTTTTCATTTCTAGCAGAGACCGGGTCTCGCTCTTGCTCAGGCTGGTCTTGAACTCCTGAGCTCGAGTGATCTGCCTGCCTTGGCCTCCACAGGCGTGGGCCACCACATCTGGCGTGTAAACTAGATTCTTAATGTGGATACTGTATTCTCTCCTGTTTAACTTTATGTGTGTGTGTGTATTATTATTATTATTATTATTATTATTATTTTGAGATAGAGTTTTGCTCTGTCGCCCAGCCTAGATTGTAGTAGTGTCATCACAGCTCACTGCAACCTCAATTTTTTTGGCTCAAGTGATCCTCCTGCCTCAGCCTCTGGAGCTGGGGCTATAGGTGCCCACCATCAGGCCTAATTTTATTTTTTGTAAAGACAGGGTCTCACTCTTGCTGAAGCTAGTGTAAAACTCCTGGCCTTAAGCAGTACTTTTGATTTGGCCTCCCAAAGTGCTAGGATTACAGGCATGAGCCACCACATCCAGACTGTATTTGATTTTTTAAAAACTTTCTGAGTTATTTTGGCAAAGTTGTATCACTTGTACACAACAAACAATAAGATACCATTTCATCATCCAATGTGAGAATCTTTTTTCAATTATAAGAGTAGCTTTATCTCATTTCTTTGTTGATATTTCTGATATATTAGCCTTAATTCCGTCATCTTATCTTCTGCTATGTTTTCTCTCTTAACACTTCCTCTATTTTCTGTTTCACTATGTGTATTTTTTGTTTGTTTTCTTTGGTATGTATGTGTTGTGCACATATGTTTGTATTTTTGTCTGATAATTTTAAGGGTTATAGTCTGTTTTTAATTTTTCTAGTGTTTGCATTTATATCAAATTCTTTCATTGCTAAGAGAAGAAAATCTTTGAATGTAGAAAAGGTCTTATATTCTCAAAGGCTAAAGTTTGGCACCACAGTTCTGTCTTCAGAATCTTGATGTCTTTCCTCAGCATGAAAGATGATGATAGCCTTGCCCTGGAGCCAAAGGTTCAGGGTAATCAAGATACTCAATGTGCCACTGAGATACTGCTTGAGCCAGCCACTTACATCAAAGAGCTATTAGTGCCACAAAGAAACGCTGTATCTCATTTCTTCTTTCAAACTTCATGTGAACATCTTTCCCTCAGCATCCGGCATACTTTGTTCAATGGTACCTTTTACTTGCTATCCATTTCAACATGCAGTATTCTAAGAAGACAGAGGAGGAGAGACTGAATTGAAAGCACTGATTCTTCTTGCTATTAGTTTCTGTGCACATCTGATTAGGAGCCACATTGTTGCCTGACAGCTGGTCTTTGTGAATACAGTGGTACGTGGTTAACATTCGCCTGTCAGTTCTTTTGGTTTTTGTTTTTCAGTTTTAAATCTGTGAACCGATGCTGGTTGATCTGTCAGCATAGCAACAGGTAATGGCACACTCAAGAATAGGATGGTTTTAGGAAGGCTTATTTACAGAGGGACTATTTACAGACATGAGGATGTAAAAGACCCCCAAGGGATGGTGTGATAACCAGGGTAAGCAGTAACAAAGTTGTTACCACCAACAGGCCTGAAGAAAAAAGGGGTGGGGGGGCTGTCATTAAAAGAGACAGAACTAATAGAGTGGGCTGCCTTGGGAGGATCAGTCACCTCCTGTTGAAGGATACATCCAGCCCATGGTGACTCATAGGCAGGAAGCAAGGGGATTACATGTCCTGATCTCACTCTCTTCCTTCTCCATTTCCTGCTGGGGATCCCCATTGCTGAAGGAAACTGGAAGCTAGAAACTCATTCATCTAATCTTGCAAAGAACTCTAGTGATAAACAGAACAAAAACCCATCAAGCATGTTTCCCTCATGCATCTTTGAAAATATGTGGAGCTGAACCATGTCCCACACAGCAGTGGTAGACGCATTTGAAAGGCTTTCAACTACCAAGAATAAAAAAGTTACAAAAGAGGAGTTAGTCAGCTTCTGTACTGCAACCCAGAGTCTTGAAGTAAGCAGTCACTGACATTCATGGTGTTGGTTTTCACTGTAAGTTAGACAAATTTAAGGATTTGGATTCAAAATCATTAAATTCAAAGATCTAATAATCTTTCTCTGTCTTTAGTGAGAAAATGCATCCATATTACACTGGGCTTTACTGGAATCTGGAATAAATTGATTATAGGGTCTGATATGAACATGATGTAAATGGGCTTCAGTGCCACTATTTGACAACATTTCATGATAGATGATGTCTCAGGGACTAGAGGAAATTCATTACCGGCTGACAAAATCCCATTTTTTGGTTATTCATTCCCATACTATGTTTTCTAATTCATATTTTTTTCTTTCCTTCTTGTATAAAATCATCTGGTTCTACATACTCATCTACCTTAGTATATATAATCTTGTTTTACATAGCAGTATTTTGTTACTATTTTCAATACTATTCCTTTGAACTATGGATCCATCTTTGTGATTTGGGGCCATACTGTCATTATTCTATCATAACATAATAATAGCAACGATAAAATGGAAACATAACAAATGTAAAAAATAATATGAAAATGGTATGAAAAGCATTTTAGCAAATTGCACTACAGTTAATGACATTTTCCTTATTAATATGAGCTGAGCTGAACTGGTCAACTCAGATCTGGTGACACAGGTACACACTGTAAGACCATGGAAATTATTCTTGATTTCATATTTATGAAGTGTACACGAACAAAATTGCTTGTCTGTGTAGGATCCCTTGCCCAAGCCCTGCTCATATACCCTCAGCAATCATTATTCTCACATGAGGCTTCTCACTGTAAACACAGGATACTCAGCCTGGGGCATCTCCCTTGCAACAGGGCCATACTCCACAAGCACACAGGCTCCCTTAGCCTGTAATGGGGTAGGGTAGACACTGAAGATGTTCCAGAGGATATCCAGAGGTCCCAGTGAAACTAAGGCACCAGTATCCCCCACAGCCATCATCAGCACATTCTGTGCTGGTGTCCTTCCCCTGTTACCTTCTTTTCTCACTGTGAGTGCTTCCTGGGATCACCCAGGAAATACTTGCACTCAAATCTTTGTCTCCAAAGCTGCTTCTGGAAAAAATAAGCTCAAAGAATTTTTTTTTCCTCCAAAATATCCTTGCTGGCCATGAGATTTCACTTTAGGAAAAACCATTCTGGACAACTCTGCTTATTTCACAAATGAGGCGACTGTGGCCTAGGGTGGGGTCCCCAATGTGCCTGGGGTTACTCCATGATCAGAGGCAGGCCTAGATGACTCTGGCATTAACTGTAATGGAACCAGCATAGGCCAAGGTCCTGACATGCCTTGGAAGCTGCCTTGGAGGGTCTGAGCAGAACTTCCTCAGCTAGGCATGAATGCAGGGGCCTCCCCTTCTAAGACTTAACTAGAAGATCCACTGAGGACAGGAACATGCTGACATAAGTTGGGGAAGGAGGAGAATAAGAAGGGGTAGCTAAAGCTGGAAGGGGTCTCTGGCCAGTTGAGGGGCTGACCTGACGGCCCTGTGCTCCCTCTAGCCCCTGGGCACCTGAGCTTGCACTTCTGGCTCTTGTGTGGTACTCCTAATGCTCCTGTTCCCACTGCAGAAAAGAAAGGTTTCCTGGGTCTTTCCTTCCTGAGTCATTCCTAAAGAACTCCCTACCCAAACATCTCATATATGGATACTCTTCCACTTAAGATGGGGTTACTATATTCATCATAAGTTGAAAATATCATGAATTGAAAAATGCATTCAATACACCTAACCTACATTAGCCTACACTTGGGCAAAATCATTTCTAACACAAAGCCTATTTTGTAATAATGTGTTGAATATCTCATGTAGTTTATTGAACACTATACTGAAGGTAAAAACCAGAATGTTTGTGTGGGTACTTGAAATATATATTCTACGGAATGTGTACTGCCTTTGCACCACAGTAAAGTTGAAAAAATATTTTTTTTTTTTTGAGACAGAGCCTCAAGCTGTCACCCTGGGTAGAGTGCTGTAACACTACTCACAGCAACCTCCAATTCGTGGGCTCAAGCAATTCTCCTGCCTCTG
Organism: Loris lydekkerianus; assembly: GCA_963574355.1. Classification (NCBI taxonomy): domain Eukaryota; kingdom Metazoa; phylum Chordata; class Mammalia; order Primates; family Lorisidae; genus Loris; species Loris lydekkerianus. Next base: position 27,609 of record CAUYPK010078518.1, on the reverse strand, counting down.
CCTCCCAAGTAGCTGGGACTACAGGCGCCTGCCACAATGCCCAGCCATTTTTTTTTTTTTTTTTTTGGTTGCAGCCATCATTGTTGTTTGGCGGGCCTGGGCTGGATTCGAACCTGCCAGCTCAGGTGTATGTGGCTGGCGCCTTAGCCGCTTGAGCCACAGGTGCCAAGCCAAAGTTGAAAATTTTTAAGTTGAACAATCATAAGTCAGGAATCACCTATATACACATACATGCTTCTCTCTGGGATTAGATCCCAGCTCTGTGGTTCTCAGAGAAACTGTGAGATTGATTCATGTCCCTTAGAAAAAAGCAGGTTTCCTTCTACTTCAGCTTTTTATTTATTTCCTGTGAAAAAAAACTTTAGATACTATTAACAATTGCCAGAGGAAGAAATTGGCTTCTGACCCAGCCTTGTAAATAGTATGATGGTCTGTTCCAAACAGACCTTTTCTTATTTCTGTTTGACAGACTGGGAAACCTAATGTCAAGAAAGAAGTTATATCATGAACCCATGACTTGACTCCCAGACAGTGATCATGCCATCTCAACTTCAGAATAGGCTTTAGAGGGAGTTTATTTAAACCACATACTTATCCTCACAATCACCCACCACCCCAAGTTGAGTAGGGCCTATTGGAGTGAGTTACGGCCCTGCTGGTAAAACCACCTGCCCTCTTGGCTGTGTCCTGCCCAGGTCCCTCCACCTCAGATTTTATGGGACCAACTGGATGTCATCCAAAGTAACTGGAGCATAAAAGTTCAAGGCCAACTCCTGTGTGAGGAAATTCATTTCTATAACATGTACTGAATTCTGTAGTAGGCAGGGCACTACACTCACTTGGGGACCTGATGGGGTGGGGATGGATCTCAATGAATCCAATGGATCCTGCCCTTCTGTAGGAATTGTGTAGACTAAGAAGTGATATAATTCACTTGTTAGAAGCTAGAGCAGTGATTTTCAACTGGTGTGCTGTGAGAGGATCTTAGGTGTGTCATGAAAATTTTTAAAGCTTGTTAATTAAACTATTTTCAAAAGAAGTTCAAAGCACAGTAAGTATATTCTCTTTGATACTCTTTTTGTTGATCAACATAATTTAGGTGTGCCACAGAAGTTTAACTATAGGTTCAAGTGTGCCATGAGATTAAAAAGTTGAAAAACACTGCGCTAGAGTATACTAAAGGCAACAAGGATAATAGCTGTGATGGTTTAAAAACATGCCTACCCATTCTTTCATTTTCTTCTTATCAAAAGTGGGGATCAAATTCCCTTCCCTTTGAAATGGGCCAACCTTAGTAACTTGCTTCCAGTACACAGAATATGAAAGAAGTGATAGTGTATGATTTCTAAGGCTAATTTAGAAATGATTCAGCTTCTACCTAGCTTTTTCTTGGGACACTCACCCTTGAAACCCAGCCACCACATTATGAGGAAGTCCAGGCCACATGGAGAAGCCATGTATAGGTGTTTTGGTCAATAGCCCCAGCTGACAGCCAGCCTCAACTGCCAGATGTATGAGCAAAAAAGCTTTCAGATGATTCTCACCTCAAGCCTTGGTTTCTTCCCATGTATACGCTATCCTCATCAAGTCCTGCCTAAATTGTAGATTCGTGAGCAAAATAAATGCTGTATTAAGCCACTACTTTGGGGAATTGGTTTGTTAAGCCACAGTAGATAACTGGAACCATACCGAAGTGCACTGAGTATTTACCAGGGGCCAAATGCTGTGCTAAATACATTACAGGATTATAATCACATTTCATCTTCCAAACAATCTTATTAGGTAGATATTATGGGTTCTCCTTCTTATAGAGAACTGAAGCTCAGAGCAATTGAGTGAGTTGACTGAACATAGAACTTGTGATACAAACAGGACTGACGGGCCTGGTGGCTCATGCCTGTAGTCCTAGCACTCTGGGAAGCCAAGATGGGTGGATTGCCTGAGCTCATGAGAGCTACCTGAGCCAGAGTGAGACCTCATCTCTAAAAAAAAAAAAAAATCCAGGCATTGTGGTGGACGCCTGTAGTCCCAGCTACTCGGGAGGCTGAGGCAAGAGAATTGTTGAGCCCAAGTGTTTGAGGTTGTTATGAACTGTGACACCACAGCACTCTACTGAGGGCAATAAAGTGAGGCTCTATCTCAAAAAAAAAAAAAAAAAAAAGGACTAGATGCCATAGAGTGCTGGTAAACATTTATCTGCAGGTTCTCTGGAAGTGGTGGTAAAACCATGATTTGTAGTGTTTTCCATTTTCCACAGTTTCTCACATGGCTGACTGCAAGCTACTAGTGTGGTAAGTAAAATTGGGAGATGTACATGATTGGCTCACCTTGGCTCTAGTATACCACTGAGTGGAGGCTGCTAACCCCAGGACCCAAGCATACAGTCTTTTAAAAACAGATGGTTCTGAAGAGATGATGAAGATGTGGGTGGTGAGGGCTGCTCAGGGGAATCTCCTTTGAAATATAGTTTGAGCTATGGAAAAGCCATTTCAGGCATTCATTCATCCTACTTTTTGAAATAAGTTCCTTCCAGACATTATTCTAGTCATTGATCATTAACAGAAATAATACAGACAAGCTTCTCTCTTGGAGTTTTCTTTTTATCATACCAGAGGCAGAGACTCAAAGGCCTAGGTTATATTGAGAAGTTGAAGTTATTCTGGGAGTGAGCAATAGAAAAGGAAGCAGAACTCACCCTGATGTTAGCAGGCCACATTCAGAGCTCCAAGAAGGGAGATGTCCTGGGCTGGCTGGTAGCTCCCTTCCATCTTCTGACCCTTCCTTTTTGGAAAGCCCCAGTATCAGAAAAGTCTCAAGTCTGTTAGATTGGGAGTCCCTTTTCTAGCCCAAAGAAGCAGCCCAAAAAAAGGAGGGGACATGACGCTACTCTCACTATACCCTTTCCTCATTCTAACTCTTCAGTCTGTTGGCAAGATGCCTCCTGAAGATGGCCTGAGGCTACTGGGAGGCTGATTTCACTAGAAACTTTAACCAGGACCCTAGCCTTAGAACCTGCAACAGAGATAAGTGTCAAAGCACAATATCTAAATAATTTCTTCAAATTTGTAGATGATTCTTAACTGAGAGAACAAAACAAAAAAAATTAAAAAAAACTTTCAATCCGAAAATTTCTATGCTCTTCAGGGGAGAAATACCTTGTCTAAGGCACAACTTCATCAGAAGGAGAATTATGAGGAATCTCTCTCTTCCAAAATGACATCATCCAAACTTAAAAACAGATGGTTTACAGGATTTCACCTAAGAAATGGGATTTATTTTTGATATACAAGATTGAAAATACTTAAAATGTGACGTGCAAAAATTTTTAAAAGATGTGAAGACTTAAGTTTTCTTGAAATCTTAAGTTGTGCAGAGTAGGGGGTAAGTAATAAAGGGTGATTACGGTACATGGCAGGACATAGTTTAAATTGAACTTCAGAGGTCTCTGCTCATAAAGCCATTGGCTGGACCAACACAGGGAGGAGATCATTCCAGTAACTCCCTTCTCCACCATGCTCCTCTTAGACTCCATCAGCTCTCTTCCTCAAGTCCCAATGCTACCCCAGGCTGTCTTCTAGTTGATTAAGGAAAACTGGGTCTATTTTTTCCCATAAAATTATATTTCTCTTGCCATGGGACAGACTTTCTTTAAAATTTCTTTTTTCTTCCCTTTAATAAAATTTATACATGTACATGATTTAAAAAATCCAAAATGGGGCAGCACCTATGGCTCAAAGGGGTAGGGCGCCAGCCCCATATGCTGGAGGTGGTGGGTTCAAACTCAGCCCTGGCCAAAAACTGCAAAAAAAAAAAAAAAAAAAAAAATCCAAAATGGAAGAAAATGAAAAGTTGAATCTCTTGCCTTTCGGTTAGTGCCTCCATCTTCCAAAATGATGAACACAAAGGGAAAAAGGAGAGGCACCCAATAGATGTTCCCTAGGCCTTTTAGAAAATACAGAGTTGTTTCTTGGGCCACATACATGTGAATCTACAAGAAATGTGATATTGTAGACATCAAGGGAATGGGCACTATTCAAAAATCCCTGCCACACAGATGTTACCAGGGCAAAACTGGAAGAGTTCAGTGTTACCCAGCATGCTGTTGGCATTGTTGTAAACAAACGGGTTAAGGGTGACATTCTTGCCAAGAGGGTTAATGTTTGGATCCAGCATATCAAGCACTCTAAGAGCCAAGATAGCTTCCTAAAACATGTGAAGGAAGGGTGGCACCTGTGGCTTAGTGGGTGGGGTGCCAGGCCCCATATACCGAGGGTGGTGGGTTCAAACCAAGCCCCAGCCAAACTGCAACAACAACAAAAATAGCCGGGTGTTGTGGTGAGTGCCTGTAGCCCCAGCTACTCGGGAGGCTGAGGCAAGAGAATCGCCTAAGTCCAAGAGTTGGAGGTTGCTGTGAGCAGTGTGACACCACGGCACTCTACCAAGGGTGATAAAGTGAGACTATGTCTCTACAAAAAAAAAAAAAAAAAGTGAAGGAAAATAATCAGAAAAGAAGGAAGCCAAAAAGAAAGTTACCTGGGTTCATCTGAAGCTAGAGCCTGCTCTATCCAGAGACACTCCCTCTGTAAGAACTGATGGAAAGAAGTCCCAGCTGTTGGAAACTATTCCCTATGAATTCATGGTATAATAGGTGTATAACATAGCCTACATGAGAGCCAGTGAAAAGGGGCACAAGATGTTAGAAACTATTCCCTATGGATTCATGGAATAATAGGCAAAAAATAAAAGGCTACTGTAAAAATAAATAAATAAATAAATAAAAAGATGAGTCTCCTTCTTCTGTTTGCCCTGGGTGTTTCTATTAATAGTTTTTGTGTGTTACTTTCCAGAAATATTCTATGCACATTATATACACACACATTACCTCATCCTACTAGATTTGACTGGAGTCTTTATCCCAGCCCTCCCTCATTCCCTCTCTCCTAGACATATTTGCTTCACTTAGTCTCAGGGATGACTCTCTTTGTTCTCCTGTGCTACTGAGTGCTCATTTGGAGGATCCTTTCTTGTTTCTGTTTTATCTCTCAGTCTCTAAATAGTACTGGAGGGTGCCTGGGCTGCAGCTTAAGTCCACTTTCCTATCTGCCTTACTCCCTAAGAGAAATCCCTGCTCTAGCCCATGGTTTTTCCTGTCATCTTCACTACTGGCCCCTGGGCCAGGTGGCCTCCATATGCAGCTCCAGATCTGCTCACTGCCCTTCTCCTCCCTGCTCTGGGCAGGGGACTGACTGTACAGGCTCTATCAATGTGCTCCCTTCCCTCTGGCTTCCTATGGGCTTTGGAAAAAGAGAGGAAAGTGAGGTCAGAACGTGTGTTCTCACTGTAGGGTCACCATGGTCTGGATGCAGTCTTCTTTCAGAGTGCTCAGCTCCTGTCAGTTGGCCACATACAAACTTATACATCAAAAAATAAATCCCCTTCCTTGGATGAAATCACATATTTGAATGTTGTCTGCACCTCTCAGCTCTCTGTCCCCAGGTTCCAGCAGCTCCCTCTTTTCACCCTTTCAGAGCTATGGATGGCTAAGGTCCCAATGTTACCAGCCCTCAGGCCCTACAGTGTCCTCATGGTTTTTTATACACATTGCTACTCTTTTGTAAATACTCCTTTCATTAAACCCTCCTCAAATTTCTTAATTCCAGTGTGCCAGCTGTCTCTGTGGGACCCTCTCAGCTACAAATTCCACATAGCTCTCATGTTTCTGTCACCCCTGAACTCTTGACCCATGTGAGCAGCTCAGACCACTGATTCTTCAGTCCAGCCCCTAAAAATCTCCCACCATCTTCTCTCTCCTGATAAAAGATAACTCCATGCTCACAGTTACACAGTCCCTCAACTCCTCTTTCTCTCACACCTACATCCGGTCTATCAGCAAATTTGATCAACTCTGCTATCAAAATATACCCAGAAGTAGATCACTGTGTGTAATCTACCACCATGGCCCAGCCAACGGGTGTCTCACAAGGGTGACGGTTACTGCAGCAGCCTTGCCCCTCTGTAGTCTCCACTCAACAGCCAGAGGAATCCTAACTCAGGTCATGTTGCTTCTTTAAGAACCTTCAAATGCTTCCCATTTGACCATAAAAGCCAAAACCCCACAAGGCCAATAAGATCTTACCTGACCCTGCTTCCCCATACTTCCTCATACTGCTCTGCTCTGCTGCTCTGCTGACCATATTGGGCTCTCAGCTGGTCTTCATGTGCTAGGTAAAATCCTGCCTTTGCACCGTCTAGGACAGTGGTTCTCAACCTTCCTAATGCAACGAACCTTTAATACAGTTAAAAGGGGTTGCAACCCATAGGTTGAGAACCACTGGTCTAGGCCCTCCACCAGGCAGATATGTGAATTTCTCTCCTCTCATTCGAGTGTCTACTCCAATGTCAAATTGTTCAAGAAGTCTCTCCTGACTGTCCAATCTAACATAGCATGACTCTATACCCCTTGCTCCATCTGGTCCATAGTGCTTAGACCCACTAGGTCCATTTTATTTGTTTGCTCCCCACCTCCCATAAGCTGCATACATTACCGCCTTCATCGTTATTTCCATTGTCTGCAATGTGCTTTGTAGGTGCTTGACATATTTTTGTTGAATGAATATCTACCTTTAAAAATGACCATAATGAGGGAGTCAGGCATGGTGGTACATGCCTGTAGTCCCAGCTGCTCAAAAGGCTGAGGCATGAGGATGGCATGAGCCTAGGTGTTGAGTCAGATCCATGCCATTGCACTCGAGCTTGGGGATGGAGTGCCCTTGTCTCTAAAACAAAGACAAAACACCCCACCATAATGGGGGCACAGACTTGCCCATTGTCAGCTGCCTCATTCTTCTTTACAGCACATATTAATAGTATTCCAGAACGTGGAGGTATCCCATTAATACCCGAGTTTTGGGGATTCCACGAACCACAGGATCAGTGGTAAGTCAGGACTTATTCACAGAAATAAAAATTAGGACTACAAAAACCAAACCTCTAGGCAGAGAGAACCCAGGAGTGAAACATGCTCTCCTGTTCCCTCTTCCAGGTCTGCCCTGCTGCTCTCTGCTCAGGGGTTTATATAGTGGCGGGGGTGGGGTGTTTTTCCAGAACTCAATGTTGACTTTTAGGGCGTGGGTCTTGTCAGTTACAGCCAGCTATCCAATGAACTCTCAGGCCTTGGAAACTGACAGGAAAGTCAGAAGTGCACTTGGAGAAGACCAGGAGGCGCCAGGGTCTCCCCCTCAGGTGTCAAGCCCTACCAGCAAGCTGGATATCAAGCTGGTTCCTCCAGCTGCCACAGCATCAACACCTGGAGGGCTAAGGGGGCAGGTCATGGTGCCACCTTGTCCTGCATCAACATCATTTCATTAAATAGTTTCCTGTGATGGCATCTCAGTGGATTCTAACCTTTGCTATTTCAAACAATGCTGCCAAAACCACCTCATGTATTTATCCTGGTATTTTTGTCAATGGAATAAATCCCTAGCTGTGTGATTTTTAGGTCAAAGGGTATGTTCATTTAAAATTCCAAAGAGATTTCTATGTTCTCCAGACTGGCAGACCTGCCACTTCTCTCTCCCTGACAACAGTGGATAAATCCTGCTGTTGTCCCATCTGCTCCAACACCACATAGCATCAGACTTTTTGATCTTGGTTAATAAGGGTAGGTGTCTCTGTTCAATTGACGTAGTTTCCTTGGGAACCTTCCCTAAAGTCAGACGGGCCAAACCCTGTCGGAGAGGAGCCGAGCTAATCGGTCCCCGCCTCCGACAGCACCCACTCGCTGCTCCCTCGTTTTCCGCGCTTTCCTTTCTCCCCCACAAGCTTCTGATTCCTGGAACCAGGCTCGCTGACCTCACGCCGGTGACTTCACATCCGGGACCTTCTGGGAATTCTCTGCCGTACTTTTTCGTAAGAAAACTAATAGGGAGGGGAGATGGGGGCAAGGGCGGAGTCTTGGGGAACCCGGAGAAAGAAGCCCGGCGCCAGTTTCCTCTTTTCGATTAGGTGGGGTGGAGCTGGACGGGCTTGTGGTGAAACCGCAGCCAGCTACACCAAGTGCCCGCCCCGCGCCCGGCCCCCGCGCGCCGGTGCTCCGGGACCCAGGTGGCCGGGCCGCAGACTCCAGCCACATCCCTCTCGATGGGGAACGGGGCGGGGGGGTGGTTCCTGAGGGCTGCCGGGCCGAGCCTCTAATTTTCTTCGGGCATCCAACTGAGCAGCCTCCCACAGGTGAGAGCAGGTACTAAGGAGGAGAAAATTTGGTATTGACTTGGAGGTACTAACAGTCGAGTGAGGTGGAGAGATGCACAACCAAAAAGTTACAACCAGGTTTTCCAAACTGCACTACTGCATAAGGGGGCTGGGGCTGGGGTGGGTGGGAGGAATTAAAGAGGAAGCGATGGGGTCAAATGAGGACATTCCAGATGGTTTTTGCTTTCTTGAACAGGTTACCTCAGAGCTGTGTTTTCAGGACCAAGTTTTCCAGAAATGGCAGAATGGAAGGTGGTGGTGGCGGCGAGAAGCACAGCATAAGCAAAACCCGAGGCGCATTATACTTTGTGGGACCTAGGCATTTTTGCTTTCACCGCTCCTTCCCCATTAAAAAAAAAAAAAAATACTTAAAAAAGATTTTTTTTACAAATGTGGTAGTATAAAGACACATATGCTAATGTTACATATTAAAACATTTTCTTCAAACTGAAGATCTTTCATGGTCTATTAAAAATATAGTGGTCCCTAGGCACTGTGCTTATTGTGCCTAACGGGTAACTTGGCCCTGGGCAAATCCAGGGTGGTGTGACACAGCCTGGATAGAACACGGAAGGACCTAGAACCTAGGATTCATGTGGAGGAGGCAATAAACACAGAAGCAACTGCACAGGAAGGCCCCCACGCGGATTTGTGATGGTGAGGAGCTGCTGCAGGTCTGGGTTGGAGGACCAACAATTTGAGGGTAGCACTGGTGGTGGGAATAGCAGTGAGGAGGCTGTTGCCACAGTATAGTCTGAAATTGGATTTCAGGGAGCAACAGTGGAGATGGACGGGAGGGGTGAGAGGAAGAGATACTTGAGAAGCTGAGGGAGAACCTGGGGGCCCACTCATGTGAAGTGGCAGTCACAGATAGAAGTCTGGGCTGCCCTGTCTTGCTTGGGTGGATGGCAAATGCTCTTGGAAAAGGAGAAGACAGGAGGAAACCTGTACAGACTCCAGGACTTTGGGAAGATCAAGTGAAAGGTCCTTCACAAATAACAAAACTGGGACACCTTGAAAAACTTAGGCTGTGTGCAGCTTTCAGGGCCACCTCTTGCTCACATCTCTGCAATTGCTCCTAGCATGCATTCTAACATCTGCCTAGGCTACCTAAGATTTCTCCCTAAAACTTCATCCACTTTGGGCCACTTTCCTGCTCCCCATGGCTTAGAGGACAAAATCAGCTCACCTGGGCATTATCAGACTTCAGAATGGCAAAAAAAGACTGATTTTTCAACATCCCTTACAGTAAGAAACTGTCTCATTTGGCTATCCATTTCTGAATCCCCAATAACTGTCCTTATAACAGCATCCCACCCAAAAGAAACTCTCACTGTATTTAACTCCCACCTTCCAATATAAACATTGGGCTTAATTCAGAGACAATCAGGCCAAAATCAAGGGCTGGGGCAGGAAATACACTTATGAGAAGATAATAACTATTTATTCACTCTAAAACATGAATTGAATAGCTGCTGCGTACTTTAGCACCATTCTAGGAACTGAGGATGCAACAAAAAACATATGAGACATGGTTCTTCATGGAGATGATATTTCAATGGAGGGAAGACTAACTGTGGAGATGTCACTCTCCAAAGATGGATGCAAAAAGAAATGTACACAATTATGATTTAATAAAAAAACAGTACAGGCTCGGCAGCTGTAGCTCAGTGGTTAGGGAGCCAACCACATACACTGGGGCTGGTAGGTTTGAACCCAGCCCAGGACTGCCAAACAATGACAACTGCAGCAAAAAAAAAAAAAAAAAAAAAAAGCTGGGCATTGTGGCCGGCACGTGTAGTCCCAGGTACTTGGGAGGCTGAGGCAAGAGAAACGCTTGGGCCCAGGACTTTGAAATTGCTGTGAGCTGTGGTGCACGGTACTCTACCAAGGGCATGGTGAGACTCTGTCTCAAAAAAATCAAAAAAGTACACAGTTATGATTTAATAAAAAACAAAAGATGGATGCATGTTCTTCTAGAATTTTGCCTCTTCCCCACCAAAAGGTAATGTGTAATAGCCCTTGCTTTCAATCTGGGCAGATTTATGACTCACTTGTAACCAACAGAATGCAGCAGATATAATTTTTCATGACTTCTGAGGTTAGGTCATAAAAAGTGATGCAGTTTCTGCCTTGTTAGTTGGGACACATGTCTTTGGAGCCATGAGCCACAATATATGTAGCGAGACCAACTGTACTGAGACTGCCATGCTGTGAGGAAGTCCAGGCCACAGGGACAGGCCATATGTGTATGTTCTGGCTGACATCCCAGTTGGGGTCTCAGGCATCACAGTACAGAGACAAACCATCTCCACTGCATTCTGTCCAACATCCTGACCCACAGAATTTATGAGCATCATAAATTGGTAGTTATTTAAACCACTAAGTTTGAGGTGGTTTGCTATGCAGGAATAAATAATATCTAGAACACTAATAATAAACAAGGAAATAAGTGAGCATACTGTGATAGATCCTAGGGAAAACATAAAACATGGTATCTTGGAGAAAGGTCTCTTTAGATAGGGGGAAATAGATAGTGGGAGATGGATCAGGAAAGGCCTTTCTGGAGAGACATTTCAACTGAGACTTGAGTGAGAAGGAGTTCAGCCACTAAAGATGTGGGAAGAGACTTCCAGGTAGAGGGTACAGCAAGAACAACAGTCTTGAGGCAGGATTCGACTTGGCAAATTCTGTGAAGAGCAAGAAAGCCAGTGTGACTAGAGGGGTGTGGGTGAGGAGAGTAGGACCACGGAAGTTGGAGAGCAAGGCAGAGAGGCAAGTCATTTTTGTCTTACAGGTCACTGAGAGGAGTTTAGATTTCAGACTGAGTCAACTGGGAAGCTGTTGGAAGATATGCAGGAGTGAATTAATCTGGTAAACTTTTGATAAGAATTCTTGCTGGGCCAAGGGATGGCTCACACCTGTACAGAGGCAGAGGTGGGAAGATCATTCGAGGTCAGGAGTTTGGGACAAGCCTCAACAATATAGCTAAACCCCAACTCCACAAAAAATTGAATAATTTGGAGTAGCATGGGCCTGTAGTCCCAGTTACTGGGAAGGCTGAGGTAGGAGGATTACTTGAGCCCAGGCGTTTGAGGTTGCCATGAGTTATGTTGACATTACTGCACTCTATCTAGCCCTGGTGACAGAGTGAGACCCCGTATTTAAAAAAAAAAAAGTTCAGGCTGTCTTGTGGAGGGAAGACGTAAAGACAGAAAGACAGGCAAGAGAGGAAGAGGGTATGGTAGGAAAAGAGAGACGGATGGTGGCCTGAGGCAAGGCGATAACGGTGAATTTGGGGACTGGTGGACAAATTCCGGACATAGAGGCAGTGGCAGAAAGTGCCAATGAGCGAGGAGGCGTCCTGCTTGGCAGGTCGGTCCCGGGCGAGGCAGAGACGTGGGTGAGGACCGGAATCGGCTTCCGTCTGGAATCTGGGAGGGAGGCTCTGAGCAAGGGCTGGCCGGGACGGCTCATCCCGGCGTCCGGCGTCTGCAGTGCAGAGCTAGGCCCTGGCAGCAGGCCTGCCGGGCGTTTCCCAGCAACAGCTGCTGCCGCCGCCCTAACGTTCTGAACTTAGCTGCTGCTCTGTCTCATCGTAACCTTGGCGACAGCCGGTGGGAACACGCCCAGAGGCTCCGTAGGCGGGGCCTGAGCGCAGAGAGCTCAGCTTCCAGTCCCGCTCACTCTCAGCCCCGCCCCCTTCTGGAGAGGAGGCGGAGTGTTGGCCCCAGACACACGTGTCGGGGCAGGTTTGCAGAGGACTGCACCAGGACTTAAGGAGTGGCTGCTGCCCTCCGTTGGCGTACTACTCTACAGCTGCTTGCTCGCCACCCACCCATCTCTCTCTCTCCATTGTGCCCCCTTAGGCCGCCACCTGCAACCAAACAGATTGGATCTTCTTGGTCACTTCTGTAGACACGCCTTCCCAGAACACCCAAGCTAAAGTAACTGTCACTCTCCCCTCATGGATTGACCTTGTTTTTTGTTTCTTACACATTATTTCTCTCCCGTGGAATTATCTTATCTGCTTATCTTGTTTTATCTCTCTAAACTTAAGTTCCATGAGACCAGGGACAAATTCTGTCTTGTTTATCTCTATTCTCAGTACCCTGAATAAAACCTGGCATGAAGGAGGTGCTCAATAAATGCTAGTCGAATGATTCGGCAGGTTTACTCAATCATTCATTCAGTTATGCATTCATTTATTTCACATTTATGGAGTGCCTTCTAGTGCTTGTGGTAAGCACTAGAGACACCATAAAAAATGAGATGGGGCCACCCTCCCCCCCATGCACACCACAAAAAGTAGGTTCCTTTTTTTTTTTAACGTTTGCAGTTTTTGGCTGGGGCCAGGTTTGAACCCACCACCTCTGGTATATGGGGCCGGCACCCTATTCCTTTGAGCCACAGGCGCCACCCTTTTTTTTGTTGTTGTTGTTGAGACAGAATCTCACTTTCACTTTATCGCCGAGGGTAGAGTACCGTGGCATTACACAGCTCACAGCAACCTCCAACCAGTGGGCTTAGGCAATTCTCTTGCCTCAGCCTCCGGAGTAGCTGAACCCACAGGCGTCTGCCACAACGCCTGGCTATTTTTTGTTGCAGTTTGGCAGGGGCCGGGTTTGAATTCGCCACCCCCCTTATATGGGGCCAGCACCCTACTCAGTGAGCCACAGGCGCCACCCTGTAGGTTCTATAATCATGCCCACTTTACAGATGAGAACTTTGAGAAGAATAGATGTATTATAACCTGGTGGGCCCTATGATTATGTAAGATCTCTTCTAGGCAGAAGGAACACTACTGTGTCCCTCAATCCTCAGCATTTGGGGACCTGCTCTCAAAGAACTGACTTTTTAGAATGAGGAAACAGACAATAAATAAACAAGAAGAATCAGATTATGAATAGGGTGATGCTCCTGAGTAGGCCACTCTCTCACTCTAGGATAGGACTCTTTTTTTAATAATGTAGGCCGGGTGAGAGACGGAGACGGAAGAGGACATGTGGTGAGGGGCTCAGCACTAAGGGAGTACCAGACCCAGGTAGGTAGATTTGGATTTCTTTTTTTCTTGAGACAGAGTCTCACTTTGTCACTCTCAGTAAAGTGCCATGGTGTCACAGCTCACAGCAACCTCAAACTCTTGGGCTTAAGTGATTCTCTTGCCTCAGCCTCCTAAGTAGCTAGGACTACAGGGGCCTGCCACAATGCTGGCTATTTTTAGAGATGGGATCTCCCTCTGGCTGGGGCTGGTCTTGAACCTGTGAGCTCAAGCTCACTCTGCCTTGGCCTCCCAGGGTGGTAAGATTACAGGCATGAGCTATTGCACCTGGCTCTTTTTATATATTTTTTGAGATGGTGGTCTCATTGTCACCTGGGCTAGAGTACAGTGGCATCATCATAGCTCACTGCAACATCAGTCTCCTGAGCTTAAGTGATTCTGCCTCAATTTTTCAAGTAGCTAAAACTACAGGCACTTGCCACTACACTTGGCTAATTTTTTTTTTTTTTTTTTTTTCAGTGATGGGATCTAGCTATATTGTCTCCAACTCCTGGGCCCAAGTAATCCTCCCACTTGGCCTTCTAAAGTGCTCGGATTATAAGTGTAAGCCACTGCACTCAGCAGATTTGGTACTTGATTGTTCTCCACACACTGCAATATTCCACAAGGAATGAGGTCCTTCCAAATCAGAGTGCTGTTGTCCCAGGGGAACCCACCCATATAGCCTGAGCAGGCAATGAGGGGCCTGTGACAGTATGGAGGTAGGTCTGGGGGTAGTGTATGGCCCGCCTGTTCTGTTGAAGCAAAGTTCAAGTATAAACTTATTAGGGGGAACCCTAGTTGCTAAAGCTTGGGTATATACAGAACCCAGAACTTGTAACACCCATGGGTCTTGGCGAGTGCTATTCCCTCTGCCTTGCATGCTTTTCCTTTTGATTGTCACATAGTTGGCTCTTTGTCATTCAGATCTCAAAGGAGATGCTTTTCTTTAGAGAGTCTACCTTGGCCACTCTCTCTAAGGCAATTGCTACCATTGTCACATTATTATTATTTATTTGTTTATTTATTTATTTGAGACAGAGTCTCACTTTGTCATCCTTGGTAAAGTACCATGGTGTCATAGCTCACAGCAACCTCAAACTCTTAGACTCAAGTGATTCTCTTGCCTCAGCCTCCCAAGTAACTGGGACTACAGGCGCTCACCACAATGCCCTGTTATATTTAAAGACAGGGGTCTCGTACCTGTGAGCCAGGAGATCCACCTACCTTGGCCTCCCAGAGTGCTACGATTATAGGCAGGAGCCACTGAACCCGGCCTACGTTATTAAAAAAAAGAGTCCTATCCTAGAGTGAGAAAGTGGCCTACTCAGGAGCATCACCCTATTTTTAATCTGATTCTTCTTGTTTATTTATTGTCTGTTTCCTCATTTTAAAAAGTCAGTTCTTTGAGAGCAGGTCCCCAAATGCTGAGGATTGAGGGACACAGTAGTGTTCCTTCTGCCTAGAAGAGATCTGACATATGGATGGTGCCCAATGCTTTCTGAAAGACAGAGTGAAAAGGGCTCTTCACAGAATCATTCTGGCTTTCCAGGTCAGGATCCATGAATCCCCCTTCATGGGCACCCCTGCTTGGCACACTGCACCTAGCCTGAACAAGGAGAAGTGGCCCAGCCATGTTGGGTATCAGAATTCTCCTGGCAGGAGATTCTCCTGTCTTCCTAAGCTTGGCTGGGCTGCTTTCCTACTCTGGGGAAGGATTCCAAGAACATCCTCTCCCGCAGAATGATGTTTAAGAACATCCAGGAGAGGAGACCAGAGGCAGAGGGGGCCGTGGGGGTGGGGTGTGTGTGTGTAAGAGACAGAAAGAGGGAGGTGGGTAGGGGCAAGGAGAATAGGGGCCTAGACAGTACCTTTCTGTTTCCCAGCCAGGATGGTGAAGAAGGGGTGGCCTTTTAGAGCTTTGCAACACTGCTGTTGCTAAGAAAATGAGGCACCTGGAGGTTGTGGCTGTTTTTCCCTCACAGTGGAAACACATGCTTTGGAACAGATGTGCACACAGTCAGACACACACAAATTTTAGAGCATAAAACTTGAGTTTATTCGCACTATATTCTTCTTATTTGGGATACAGAGTGGGGAGCAAAGGGGGGCAGAAAGAGTGCTTTTGGCTTCTAGGAGCATTGCTGATTGTTGACTCTTTTTGTGTGACCTTTGGTCTACTAGGATGACCAGATTGAATGATGGAGATGGTGATGAGGAGACTGGTGGCCAGGCCCTTCTGGAACCCCCAGATCAGTCTCAGAGAACAGTGCTGTGTCTAGTTGGGCCTATTCCTCTCTAGGGATTAAGAACCAGAGGGCTGAGAACATTCAGACTAATAAAAGAAAGAAAGGCTGAGGATTGAGGAACACAGGAAAGCAGGGGTTCCAATTCACACAGTGGTGTGCAGATTCACACGTGTCCACGAGTGGGCCAGGCCTGTGTGAGGAGCACACATGTATCTGTGCACGTTACATTCTCCACCAGCAGCTGGGAGACCCCATCCTACCCCATGCCTGTGCTACTTGGTGGGCCTCTTCCTGACCTTTTCCCCCTCTTTTTGAAGAACTGGGCCTACTGATGGAACCAACAAAAGGCAAATGACCCCTAACAGCCCTCTAAAGATGCCCTTTCTTCTTAGTCCTTGCCCTATGTATGCAGAAGGTAGGCATCCACCTCAGTCCTGGGGCTGTGAAGGGAGGCACCTCAGTGATGGGTGGGAGGCTGTGCTGGCAGGCAGAGGGTCTCACTGGGTAGCTGGCTGGGAGTGGCCATAGAGCACCTGTGCCATCTCAGCTTCTGCCAGGTCACTGCCAAACCCAACTGGGCTGTGCAGGAACTGCCTTAGCAAGGGGGAGGCGTGGAGCCCATAGTGGGAGCTCAGGCCTCTGGGCGGCTCTGCCTGCTCAGTGACTGTTGTGGAGGACATGAGGACTGTGTTCCCAAACTGGTCCACCTCCTCATACTGCTCAGTCATGGTTCTCATGGTTCCATAGAGCTGGGAGCTACCTGGCCCAGTCTGCAACTCCAAGACACTCTTTTGCCGCCCTGTGGAAGGGGGGCTGGCCATGGCAGGGACGGGCTCTGGCTGTACGCAGCACTGGGAGACTTCCTTCTTCTCAGCTTTGTCCTTAACACTTTTTTGGTGGCTCGTGTCCTGAGTCAGGTATGTACTTTTCACTGAGACATTGGGATTGCCCTCAGGGCTAGAAGCCTCTGGGAGCTTCCTTGTGGCTGATTGGATAGAGATGAATGTTGGGGACAAGGGTGAATCTCTGTTGGAAGGCAAGACTCGAGGGAGGCCCAAATTTTCTCCTGATGTCTCCAGGCTCCTGGTAGAAGGAACAGTTGAGGCTATTTCCCCTCTGGTCTCTGTGTGATTTCTGGCCTCAACTTGACTCTGGACTTCAGTGTAGCATCCAGCCTTGGCTTGGCTCTTGACTGTGGTTTGACCTCTGAACTTCTGGCTTGAGCAACTGGGCCTGGCACTACTGCTGACCGTGACACTAACCTTGTGGGTATTGTGATCCTTTGATGATCCCTGGGAATGGCCTCTGGAGTTAGCCTCAGGCTGGAGGATAGACATGGAGCTCAAGGCCTTGTGCACAGCCTCTTCAATGTCCAGCAGCCTGGCCAAGGTCTGTTCCTTCAGCTGGGCAACCTCTGTGCTGACTCGTGTCAGCTCCCCAAAGGCCTGCTCCACTGAGGCCTCAGGCTTTTGGGGTGTAGCAGGAGACTGAGAGGCAACCCCTCCAAGTTGAGGCACAGTTTCAAAGAGCTTCTGCAGAGCCCTCACATCCACACTACTTTCAGCCTCCTTCTCCAGGGCTTGAACCCGGCTCAGGAGGCCCTGGAGCTCTTCCTGGCTTCCCTGCAAAGTCACTGGAGTCTTATGAGGACCCTGCATGGAATATTTCATGGGCTGCTCTCTTGAGGGGTTGGAGGCCAGCTGTGGTGAGGTGGGGTCACCATTGACAGCATTGAGCTTGGGGCTCTCAGAGCTCTGGACATTGCGGCTTGCAGCCTGATTGTTGACAGGCTTGGGGGCCATGGTGCTGAGGCCTGGCAGGTTCTGTTCACTGGGGCATCCAGCTGGAGATATGTGGCCCTGGTCTGTGGCGGGAACATTGGCTGGCTGAGGAATGGCTGTATCTGTCTCACTTCGTTTATGTTCTCCTTGCCTCTTCTCTGAGGAAAAGCTAGGAGATGGAGCTGAGGGCTTGGGCAGCCTCTGAGGAGGATGTATCTGGGTTAGGTGCGCAGGTTTGGGAGGCAGCTGGGGCTTCTTTCTTGAAGGCATGGTGGGATCCAGTTTTGCAGTCTTTGTCTGTGACCTCTCAGGGGTTCTCTGGGCAGCAGGGTTGCTGTGGGAATGAAGAAGGGGCTTCTGCAGGGGCCCAGAGGCCTGCTGGTTGGAGTCCTCATCATGGTGGGCTTGGGCTGGGAAGTCAGGTCCTGTCACAGCAGCTGGGAGAGTAGGAGGGGGAGGAACAGAGGCATTATGGGAGTGCAGGCTGGCACCTGTGGTATGGGGCCCAGAGGCTGAAGTGTGATGGGATAAAGGGGCAGTCTTCCGAGTGGTCTCTGCAGTTTGGCAGCCCCCTGGGCAGACTTCTGCCATCACCTTCCCTGGAAGCCCCCAGGCCTTCTGTGTGTGGCCCCCAGGCTCCTGCCCTGGCCCAGTATTCTGATCTAGGTCTCCCTGGAGTGAGCTGGGAGCTTGGGCTGAGAGGGCAGTCTCCTTGCCCCTGGGCTGGAATTTCCTTTCTGAAAGCTGGACACCCCCAAGTGGATCAAAGGTCCTCACGGGGTGAGCAGTGTAGATGCTGTCCTGAATTGTTGCCCACCCCCCAGGCAGCTCTCTAGGTAGTTCTTTTTCTTCCCCACTGACCTTTCTGGGGGCTGCTGAGATCCCGGGGTCACCTCTGCCCACAGGCCTGGTATTGCTCTGGGTAGTCCTAGGGGCCTTGGCTGGAACTCGAAGACCATCCTGGATAGGCATGGAAGTGGCTGCAGGGGTGGGGATCTGCCTGTGCTTGTTCAGAACTTGCTGGTGCAGGTTTTGGGCCTCAGCTGTTGCTATCCTCAGACTCTGCATGACATCCAGGCTGTCTGGGGCCCCAGGCCCTGGTGGGGTAGCTGTGGCTCCTTCTGACTTTACCAAGGCTGCCTGCCCTTTCTGCCCAGTGTGGCTGTCTTCCTGCTTTTCAGTGTCCTGCAACTGGGCTGGGGCCACAGCCAGTGAGACTGCCTTTCTGATGGCCTGAGGAGGGAGGGGGTTGGCCCTTGGGCCTCTCAGATGCCCCATCCCCATGGTGGGGTCCAGTGGTGAAACGTGGATGATGGTCTCAGTTAAGGGCAGCCTCTGGGCCTCCTCACTGGCTGGCACTGGACTTGGATCAGCTGGTGGCTCCCACCGCAGACTGTGAAGGCCACTCAAGTCTCCTTTGTCTATGCAGCTGGCCAGCAGCTGCACACTGCTCCTCTCGGAAGCCCTGCTATTTAGCCGGGGCTGTAGGGTGTAGGCAGTCAATGCGACCAGGCCTTGCTCTGTCTCCTGCATCACCAGCCCAGTCCTTGCCACAGAGGCCCTGAGGCCGCAAGCCAAAAGCTGCTGGAGCTCAGGATCCATGTCTTCAATACCCTCACTGCTACCTGGCGTTGGCAGCCTCAGTGGTTTGAGCTGGAGCTGGCCAGCTGAGTCCTCTTGCACCAGTAGTCCCTGCTGGTCCACGTCTGGCCGGTGCAGTACTTGGCAGGCAATTCTGGGAAGTTCTCCAGACACCAGCTCCTCCTTCTGTATGTAGGGGCACCCTTTCCCTGCATCTGGGAGTGCATACTTGGCAAGACAGAGTTCTCCTGGCCCTCGGGCCTCCATGAGGATGCCCCCATGGTGCAGGATGCCAGGGGTGGCATGCAGAGTCCTTAGGGTCTCCTCAGCCACAGTCTCTTGCCTCTCTGGCACCCTGTTGCCTGAAGAGCTCACAGGCTGCTCTTCCTGGAGGTTGCCACCTCGGATGCTTTCAGCAGCCAAGGAGCCCATGGGGCAATTCTCAAAGAGCCAGGTGAACTTGTGTACAGAACCTGCAGGGATGGGCCCAGGGGTTACTCTGGAGCCCTGCTCTTCTCTCTTGCCTGCCTCCAGGGCCTGGAAAACCTCTTTCTGACGAGACACCTGCCCTGAAGGAATCTCTACCCGGCTGCAATATCGTAGGGGCCTTTTTTTGCAGGGATGACCTGAGGCCTGAAGAGGCTCAATTTCAAAGACATGTCTGTCTGTCTGTCTTTCCTCAGGTTGGACCTGGTTAACCTGCAGGTGCTGCACGCTGGAACCCTCTGGCCTTTCCAGGGGTTGGGGCTTGAACATCCAAGTGCAGGACTGTGCCTCTGCCTTGGTTGTGGGACCTATGGCCCCTGACCCCTGCTTTTCTGCCAATTCACTCATTGGGCATGTCTCAAACAACCACCGAATGTTTTGTACATCGCCCTTTGGAAGTGCTTCAGGCTGGGGGCCTCCCTGACTCTTTCTGTCTTCTTCCTGTCGTTCCTGTTGCTCCCGCTGGTGGATCACCTCCAAGGGCTGGGTCTCAAAGAGCCACCGAGCAGTGCCAACATCCCCTGCCACCACTTCTTGCCGGGTGATGCCCCGTACCACATCTATGGTACTGGGGCTTTGGCCCAGTTGATCTAAAGGTTGTGTCTCAAACATCCACCTGTAACCCTTCACATCGCCTCCGACTACCTGCTCTCTGCTAACAGAGGTCAGAGCATGAAGGTGGCCTTTGCTGTCCTGCATAGCATACACTGGGGACTCTATGCTCTGAGACTGCCCAGCACAATCAGTTCCTTCTCCTCTGTTCACATTCCCATGGGCCAAAGGCTCACCCTGCCCAATACTGTCCAAGGGAAGGGTCTCAAAAAGATTCTTGAAAGTCTTCACGTCTCCCTTCAGCCCGTCCCTCTGGGGTGCACTTTGAGAGAGAGGCAGTGCTGAGGAGCTGTCACACACAAGCTTCTCACCTTCCTGGGGATCTACCCGCTGCAGGTGACCCACTTGGACTTTGTCTCTGAGACTTTCCAGGGGCTTTGTCTCAAATAACCACAGGGTAGAACGGACATCTCCAGGGACCACTTCCTCCTTGGGTGGGACTTCTGCTCCCTCCTCCTCTTCCCCCTTTAGAGTGTCCAGCGCACGGGTCTCAAACAGATGCCGCTGCTGCTGAACATCTGGACCAGGTGGGATAAGGTCTGGGGATGGCTGGAAGTCCTTCTCATCCACCAAGATCTCCCTGATGGCATCCAGGGGCTGTGTCTCAAAGATCCAGCGAGTTGCACTGACATCAGGCCGGGATTCCTCCTCAAGGGAGATCCCCCGGATCACCCGCACCTGGCTTGGGTCCTGATTAATGGCATCCAGAGGCCGGGTCTCAAAGAGCCAGCGGGCGGACCTTACCGCGTTGCTTTGGATCTCCTCCCGGCATGCAGCCTTGACCTCATGGATGGCTCCCTCTGCATCCTGGATAGCACACAGGGGCTCTGTTTGGAATAGCTTCACCGTCTTCTTCACATCACCTTTCAGTTCCTGGATCTCTGAGCGCAGCTCCAAGGGGCTCTGCTCCTGGATGGAGGGGCGAGAGCCCAGGAGGTCCAGCGGCCGTGTCTCAAAGAGCATCCGGGTGCCCTGCACATCTCCACTGGTGGCAGGCTCCTTCACAGGAGGCTCCAGTGCATTGCTCTGCCCTGTCAGCTCATCCAGTGGCTTTGTCTCAAACAGCCAGCGGGCTGCCCGAACATCCCCTCCACATGGCTGGGGCCTGGCTGGCTCCAGGTCTATGCTGTTGGCAAAGGAGCCTTCCTCAAACTTGCGGGAGGTGGCCTGGACATCACCGCCTGGCACAGGCTCCTTGGCAGCTGGTTTCTCATGATCTCCAATGGCATCCAAGCGCCAGTTCTCAAAGATCCAGCGCATACACTGGACATCACCCTCAGTGGGCTCCTCAGAGCCCAGGACTTCAGCCAGATCCTCGGCCACGGCCTCGGTAAGATTCTTGCGGAGTTCAGGGTGGATGTGCCTGTAGAGGCGGCGGAGCTCACTGGCTTGCCGCTGCTGGTGGAACTTAGAGAAGGACTCCTTGGGTGGTGGCAGTGGCAGATCTTCTAGGGCTGGGGGTGGAGGGAGGGGCAGGTCCTCTGTAGTCACCATCCTCATGGTTGGTGTGGGAGCCACTTGTGTCTGGGCGTCAGCCATCCTTCTGAGGAGAAGGGGAAGAGATGAGGATGGGGCTGGGGGCCTGAGGTGAAGTGGGGGCTGGGATAAATGGCAGGGAACAGGGCCTAGGGGCAGAGTAGTGCTAGGTCACTGTGCTTAGAGCCTTCCCCCCCTGCCCCCCCACCAGGTAGGCCTGACCTGGGCCTCGCTTTGCCATCTGCATGGTTGCATGAAACAAATCTTGCACTTAGGACATGTGGAACCATCCATTACAGTGTGTCCCTGCCTCCCAGTGTCCTCTGGATGGCTAGGGAGCAAGCTGGGCACTGCTGGCTATGAGGCTCCTTCCTCCAGTTCCACAAGGAATTGCCCAAACCTCTAGTGAACAGACCTGACCTACCCCATCCTCATCTTTATTTGTTAAAATATATTTTTCCCTGTAGACTGTCATGGGAGTGGCCTAGGGCAATAGAGACTTATAGAGTCGCAGCAGAGATGAGTAGTTCCCTATGCTGGTGACTGATTTCCCTCAAGGTGAGATTCCCTTGTAGAACAGCAGAGGGCGTGCTTGCCTCTTTGACTTGGAACCCTGCCCAAACTTGAAACTTTCTGGCTCTCAAAGCACTCCAGCCTTTCCTAGGCTGGGGACCCTGAGGGGTCAGCAGCCCAAGCCAAGTAGCCAAGACTTAGGGAAGGAGATTGCTCACCTGCGATCTCATGGTCAGCCAGAGCCAAATTCTGAATCCTAGGTCAAGGTTTTCTGCATTACTCCAGGATTCAGACTATCTGAGCTGGGGGGATCTTAAAGATCTTTCAGCTTCAAACCTTTATAGTCACAGATGAGGAATCTGGGGCCTAGAGTTGGAGCTTACTGAATGAGTGGCAGGCAGTGCTAGCTCAGGATCCCTAGACCACATATAGGGCCTGGCCTCCAGGAAATAAGATGGCAGGGGTGGAAAGTTTTCTTATTGGCATTGGTACCCCTCTATTTCCAATAGATTCTCTTAGGAGGATGTGAGGGTGATATTTATGGAGGGAAGGCCAGTGGGAACAAGGTTGTTGCTGCAGAGACAAGTTTCCCCTTGTTTGCAGAGACATTTCTCTGATCTTGCACAAGAGAGCACAGCTTCAGGGGCTCTGGCTGCAGGGCCTCAGGCCAAGACCCACTCCACAGGTCGTGGCCACCCACGCCCAGCCCCTCAATGGCCTCCCATCTCTCAAGCTGCTTCTGGTCTTTGTCCCATGTATGTCTTATCTATCTTGTGACAGGTGTACTAACAGTCCTCAGAGGCCAGTAGAGAAAGAATGAGAAACACGTCCCCCTCCTGCTGCCCCAACCCAGTGCTCTGTGCCACACTTGATGCTAAATATAGCTGAGATCTTGGCCTTCCAACAGCAGCCCTGGTCTCGGAGGGAGGCTTGAACTAGCCAGTGGGACCCTCAGTGTCCTTAGCCCACCTGGTCTGCTTTGGACCTCCAGATCCTATTTCCTGAACTGGTATCAGACCCCTGGCCTGCAGGCCAACTGGGTGCCTGTATACCTCCCTTGGCAAGAGACCTCTGGGTGGGTGGGTTCAGGAACACTGACACTGTTGGTCAGGACTTCCTCCATCTTCCTCTCAGAAGGAAGAGAAGGGACTGAGACCTGCTTACCCCACCCCCACCCCCTACCCTGGTATGTCCACCAGAGGGATCAGACACCCCGTCCCCACCCGAGGAGTGTGAGCTCTGAAACCTCATTAAATGCTTGGGGGGGGGGGTCTCCTTTAGTATCTAAGCTATATCAAGGATCCCCTACCAAAGGCAAAACATGCCTGTCCCCACCTCCACTCCATCCTGTCACCACCAGGATAGCCTGAGCAGATGGCATCGGCAGGCCACCAATTTCACCCCACCCCTACCCTCAGGAATTTCCAGAATCTCTGCAAGGGTCACCAACTCTTGTTATCATGGAATCCACAGATATCAGGCCTAAGCACCCTCAGAGATCACTGAATCCAATCTCCTAATTGTTCAGATGGAGAAACTGAGGACCAAAGGAGAGAAAGAAATTGTATAGGGAGGCTCAGCAAGGCTGCACCAAAGCCTCAAGCAGGTCTCCTGCCTCCTGCCCTTCCTGTGGCCACCCTTGCCTGGCCTGAGACTGAAGAGGCAAGGGCAGAATTCAGGACTGGGGCCAGACCTGGGGTGGGGTGACTCCCAAGAATTGTCCCAGAACTTAGCCTCTTGGAGCTGGATGACCCCACACTGTTGGCCTCAGGTCGCCTCCTCTGGCTCCATAGGTCTTTACGTCCTGGCAAACTCAGATCTGGTGTCCCTGCCCTGATTCCTCCATATTTGTCGCTGGGCAAGGTTGGGGCAGAGCCTGTATCCCACCCCATGATATGTGGGAAGCTGGGCTCAGCCCAGCTCTGCAAGGCATTCCTGGGGCCAGATATACCAAGACTTTCACCCACAACAGCTGGGTACGGGGCTCGTCCTAGCAGAGTACACTAGGGCCTACTTACTATCCTCTGCCCTCCATGCCCTCCCACCTCTTTTCTGTTCCTCTGTCTTTCAGACACTAGACCTGCCTGAGGCTTCCCTGGGAGGAGCTCTGAAACTTCAGGAGTTGTATACCTATATTTAACAAAATCACAACTCCAGGCTCTGAGCCTGTAGGTCAGCAGTTAGGGTGCAGGCCACATACACTAGGGCTGGTGGGTTGGTACCTGGCCTGGGCCTGCTAAACAATGACAGTTGCAACAAAAAAAATAGCTGGGTGTTGTGGTGGGTGCCTATAGTCCCAGCTACTTGGGAGGTTGAGACAAGAGAATCACTTAAGCCGAAAAGTTTGAGGTTGCTGTGAGCTGTGACACAACAGCACTTTACTGAGGGTGTCATAGTGAGACTCTGTCTCAAAAAACAAACAAATAAATAAATAAATAAATAAATAAATAAATAAACAAAACTTCATAACCCAGGGCATGGCGCGGTGGCTCACACCTGTAACCTTAGCACTCTGGGAGGCTGGTGGATTTGCCTGAGCTCATAGGTTTGAGACAAGCCTGAGCCAGAGCTAGACTTAGTTTCTAAAAACAGCTGGGCATTGTGGTGAGCACTTGTAGTCCCACCTACTTGGGAGACTGAGGCAAGAG
Organism: Loris lydekkerianus; assembly: GCA_963574355.1. Lineage (NCBI taxonomy): Eukaryota > Metazoa > Chordata > Mammalia > Primates > Lorisidae > Loris > Loris lydekkerianus. The sequence goes on along the minus strand of CAUYPK010078518.1, from coordinate 2,972 downwards.
AATCGCTTGAGCCCGAGAGTTTGAGATTGCTGTGAGCTATGACACCATGGTACACTAATAAGGAGGACAAAGTGACAAAGCAGAACTCTGTTTGAAAAAAAAAAAATTACAACTCCAGGGCTGGTCACAGTGGCTCATGCAAGGCAGATAGATTGCTTGAACTCAGGAGTTCAAGACCAACTTGAGCAAGACCTAGAGTCCATCTCTAAAAATAGAAAAACTAGCTGGGCATTGCGGCAGGCACCTGTAGGCTCAGGTACTCAGGAGGCTGAGGCAAGAGGATCTCTTGAGCCCAAGAATTTGAGGTTGCTGAGAGTTATGATGCCATGGCACTCTACCTAAGGTGACAGAGTGAGACTCTGTCTCAACAAATAAATAAATGAATGAATGAATAATAATTTAAAAAATTCACAACTCCAGGCTACCCCCTGAATGCCCTTCTGGATTATGCCAGGTTGGCAAAAACCTATCTCTTCTGCCAGCCTCAGGCCTGTGGCAGCCAATCTGAGAGCTCCTGTGGGTAGCTAACTCTCTTTACCTTCTTTGGAGATTCTTATATCAGAAACGCTTTCACTCACCTACACCCAGGCCCTCAACTGCCTTCCGCCACTCAGAGCCACCCTTGACACCCATTCTAGAGCATCCCTATGGGATTCCAGCCTTGAGAGCCAGCCCTGCCACGGAAGGACAGAGGAACAATTACTCACCGAGGGTTCTCCTTGGCTGATGGGGCACTTGGGGTCTATAGCAGGTGTAGCTGAAGGGTCTGTTGTCCCTCTCAAGTTTCTTGTTCAGGGTCGGTTCTGTTCTGTGTGCTCCAGCAGATGCCTTCTTGCTGCTTTAGCTCCAGATCTCTGTCCCCTGCCAGCCCCAGCAGCTGCCTTTATCTTGCTGGCTGGGGGGAGGGGGGTTATGGTGGAGGCAGGAGAGGCTATGTTCAGAGTATTAAGTGGTTCAGTTATTTTTAGGGCTTGTGGAAGTCACTCTTCCATCCTGGGGAATCAGTTACATGTCTTTGAGCCTGGAGAGGGATAAAGAGGGGAGGGAGTTTCATTCATCCAAAGTCAATTTGAGGATTGGGGTCAGTGACTCAGCTATAGGGTAGAGGATGTCCCAGACTATTTTGAAGGAGTGAATAAGAAAGGGCATCTGACACCTGGACATCCTCTGCCCTTTAATCCTACGGCCTCCATCTCTCTTCTCCAGATTGGCCTCTGAGTATTCCTGACTCAGTAGGCCTGGAGATTAGAGGCCCCCTGAGAATAGGGTCAAGTCCTTCCTCTTCTTGTCTAGCCCGGGCTCCTTTGAGAGTGAGCACAAGCTTTCCTTCTCCCCACTTCCCTTCTGCACTAAAGATTTTCCTCTTTCTTAGCCATTCCTCTTCCTGCCCACAGCACAGGTTAACACAGTTCTGAGTGGAAACAGTTTTGGGGGAAAACATGTGAATGACCAGGTCCCAGTTCCCCACTAGATGTCTGATTTACCAAAGAATTCCACAGAATGGTTCTGTGGTTTTCATACCAGATTATCTGGGGCCTTGTTTGTTTCTGGACTCCTCTCTGACTCAGGCCCCAGACCTTCTGGGAATGGAGAGGAGGGGGAGGGAAGCATGCAGGGAGCTGACTGCGGGGTTATTTCTGATCCTGGAGTCATCGGCTTCACAGTCACAGATGGAGTTGGGTGGGGGAGTCACACCTTTCTTTGCTGCCCAGACCCTGGACATTTAGGTCAGTGTGGTGAGAGACATCAGGGGACCATCCACAGCAAACCCTGGAGAGGCATTTTGTCGTAGGTGGGAGGCCTGGCCCAGGCTCCATGTCTATGTGCAGGTGCTTCTGTTACCTAGCACACAGGGAATTTTCTGATGCCTCCAAATGCCCTCAGTGCCAAGGGGTAATGCCAGACATTGCTCATGTTTTCCATGGAGTCATTGTCAGCCCTGCCGTGTCAGTTGGTGTGGTGAGGACATCTGGGAACCCCTTCTCCTGGGGTTCTTTTCTTTTTTTCTTGCCCTCCCTGGGAAAGGTAGGGAGACCAGTCTACCAGTCTTTTAGGCCAGAGAAAGAGCAGCTTTAGACCTCATAGGATCTGCTGGGAGGAACTTCCTCCCCGTGGTTACCTAAAGTACCTACTTTCTAGGGTGGTTTTGAGAACTGAATTAATATATGAAAAGGGTTCATGAGAGTGCTCAACACACAGCATGTACTGCAGAAGTGTCTTTTATTATACTGTATATACAAGAAAAGTAAAGCACCTAGGCGGAATTCACTTTTGTATTTACCTCAAATGTGGTAACTCATGGGAGAAATTATTCAGGCCTCAATATTGAGAAAGAGGGTCTTCTGGAGCACCTAGTTAGTTTTTTATCTAATATAGCTGTGCTATCCAATACAATTGCCACTAGCCAATGGATCCATTTAAATTTAAGTAGATTAAAATTAAATAAAATGAAAAATTCACTTCCTTTGCTACACTAGCCAACATTTTAAGCACTCCATAGAGAAGTGTGACTAGCAACTATTACAGTGGATAGTGTAGAAGGTTTTCACCATTGCAGAAGTTTCTACTGAATAGTGCTTTTAGAGACACTAAACAATTCATAACATATAGTATTCTCCTCTTTGCCTTGGCTGATAGGAAGCTCTGAGCTAAATTTTTAGTCTTCTTTTCACAAATAGACTTTATGGCCTGAGTCCTGAGTCCTGAGGGGGATCAACCATTTCAGTTGTTCTTCTGTGAAGTATTTCCCAAGATAAGAGACTTTCAGTTTTAAAATTGGGAAAATTCTAACAAAAACACAAGTTGTTCACTCTATGTGTAATGATATAAAAGTTTTTTTTTTTTTTTTTGAATTTATTAATTTTTTTATTGTGGAGAAGGGGCAGGGAAAGAAGGCGGGGGAAGAGGTGAGTGACAGGGTCGGGCCAGTAGCATGGTACCACATTGGCTGTATCTAGGTAGAGGCAGTTTCA
>CAUYPK010078516.1:0-15547 GCA_963574355.1 Loris lydekkerianus | reverse complement strand
TTCTCACCAATCCCCCTCCTTCCACCCACCTCCCCCCTCAGAATGTACAAATGTTAATTGTACAGCATGGTGAGATTTTCGTAATGTGTATAGACTCTTGTGAGTACCACCTAGATCAAGATGTAGAAGATTTCCGGAATTCCAGAAGCTTTCTTCTTCTTTTTTTTTAATATTAAATCATAGCTGTGTACATTAATGCGATCATGGGGCCCCATACACTGGTATTATAAACAGTTTGACACATTTTCATCACACTGGTTAACAGAGCCTTTCTGGCATTTTCTTAGTTATTGTATTAAGACAGTTATATTCTACATTTACTAAGTTTCACATGTACCCTTGTAAGATGCACAGCAGGTGTAATCCCACCAATCACCCTCCCTCCGCCCATTCTCTCCCTTCCCTCCCCTCCCTCTCCCTGTTCCCCGTATTCTTAGGTTATAACTGGGTTATAGCTTTCATATGACAGCCATAAATTAGTTTCATAGTAGGGCTGAGTACATTGGATACTTTTTCTTCCATTCTTGAGATATTTTACTAAGAAGAATATGTTCCAGCTCCATCCATGTAAACATGAAAAAGGTAAAGTCTCCATCTTTCTTTAAGGCTGCATAATATTCCATGGTGTACATATATCACAATTTCAGAAGCTTTCTTTGTGTCTTGCCTACTTAACATCCATTTGCCTGCTACTTCCAAGTAATCATTATTCTGAATTTTATCATCATAGATAAGTTTTTCATGTTCTTGAACTTCATGTGAAAGGGATGACTTCTTTCACTTACTGTTATGTCTATGATATTTATCCATGATGTTGGTGTATATTTATGCTTTTTATTTATGTGAGATTTCTTTGAATGAATGTTTAATTTTTTTGTTAACGGACATTTGAAGTATTTCTTGTTTTTGACTATTAGAAAAAAGCTGCTATGAATATTCTTGTATGTCTTTTGATGAACATATTGTGTCAATTTTACATGTAAAATTACTGGGTGGTGATTTTCCAGAGGGGTTGTACCATCTGACATCCCTGCCAGCCATATGAAAGAGCTTAAGCTGTTCTGTATTTTTGTCAAAATTGAGTATTGGCAGTTTTTTAAATCTTAGCTTAATTTAAAAATTAGCTATTCTGGTGAATGTGCAGTGGCTTCTTATTTTCATTTCCCAGGTGATTAATGATGCAAAAAATTTAATATATTAATTTTTGATATATTAAAAATTAGGCTATCTTTGATTGATAGGAATTACTTATATATTCTGAATTTGAAAACTTTGTATGCCAGATAACTTTTCCTAGTTCAGGGGTGGGGAGCCTGTGGGCTTCTAGGTCTTTAAGTGCCTTTTGACTGGATACATATTTTACAGAACAAATCCTTTTATTTTTATTCATCTTTTATATTTTTATTTCGTTTTTAAAATGAACATATTTAAAATACCAAAGAATAACTCTCAATGAAATAATTCTCCCAGATTGATCAGCACAATTAGAACATTAATACACCATAAGGGCTAAGTTGACGGCTGCTACACTCATGATTTACTTCTAAATTCCCCTGCCTGACTGGTGCCACTACTGCATAAGGCTGGTTGGCAAGAGTTTATGGAAGCTGTTATCAGCTTTTGACAGTGGTGCTCAGTGTTTCTGTTTGAAGTGGAATTTGTAAATATTTGTACAGTTCGACAGTACTTTTTAATTTTGTCTGCTTAACAGCCCACCATGTCAAAGTAGATCAAGAAAATGCTTAAGAAAGAAAATATTTTTTAAGGAGGATTGGGAATTGCATTATTATCTTGTTTCTGCTGAAGATAAAGTGATTTGCTTGCTTTGTGATACTGCAATATCAACAGTAAAGAAGTTCAGTGCTCATCAGCATTATAACACTCATAAGGACTCGAAATATTTTAAATTAGAGGAAAAGGCGTGAGTAGAAATTAAAGGATGAAAAGCAAAGACAAATCTTTCAATCAGCAATAGGACCTGGAAATAATGTCACTGAAGCCACTCATGGATATAGAAATTGTGAAAGAATGTATCATCAAAGTTGTAGGATACTTAGATCCTGATAACATTTCAAAGTACACACAACTGTCTCTTTTAAGGAGAACCATAACTGACCAGCAGTATGAATTAGCTTTCAACTTAATTGAGCAACTTCATGCAACACTTCATAAGTGAAATCACTTTGGATGAATCAACTGATACTGCAGACTTGGTATAGGCTTTATACTTCATTTGGGTCATAACAAGATTTTTTTTACTACAAAGAGTTACTTGCTTTAGGCACTGTTGCCTAATACTATGTAGAACATGGGGAACAGGTATCTTCAACATCTTTCAAGATAATTGTCATGAAATTAAACTTAATCTGAAATTTAGTGAGTGTATGTACAGATGGTACATCTTCCATGGCAGGAAAACATGAAGGTTTTATTGCACAGTATTAACACATTCAGATGCTCTCATTTCTTTTCATTGTATCTTGTATTAGCAAAATTGCTGTGCTAAAGCTACTATTTTAAGTGGCACTTTGCACAACTGCTACATTTGTGCAAATGCAGGTTGGCATCCTCAGTTTGGTAACATGCTGAAGTTGAACTATGATGATGAATTATTCAGTGTGGATTTGCCTTATCATTCTAAAATGGATTGGCTATTGCAGGGACAGTTGTAGCCAAAATTTTATCTCTGTGAGAATAGATAGTTAAATTTTGTGAAGACAGAATCAGAATTATTGAAAGAAGGTTTCTATAGGAATGTGAAGCATTTCTGTGTGATATTGTCAAAATTACTTTAATATTTCCCTGCAAGGCAAAACTATATTATATATAGTAAAAAAAAAAAAAAAAAAAATCTATCTTCTTTCTTTCCTCCCCACTCCCCCCCCCCTTTTCTGTCTCTCAACACGGTTTCACTCTGTTCCCAGGATAGAGTACTCTAGCGTCAGCCTAGCGAAAAGTAACCTGGACTCCTGAGCTTAAGCCATCTTCCTGCCTCAGCCTCCTGAGTAGCTGAGATATAGATGCCTGCCATGAGACAGGGTTTTTCTCTTGTTGAAGCTGGTTTCGACCTCCGGAACTTAAGCAGTCTCTTCCCCTAGGCCTCCCAGAGTGCTAGGATTACAGGTGTGAGCCACCATGCCCTGCTGAAAGCTGTCTTTTTCAAAACACTTCATCTTCAAAAAGGATTTTTGGATAAACATTTTCCCCAGTTAGCAAAGGTTGTTCATGAACGGGATGATGATATACATGTATGCAAGTTATTTGAAGAATATGCAACTGTTGTAGACCTATTGATTGGATAATACAATGAAAGGGGAATCATGACATCATATTCAAATTAGCATTTTAGCCTTACCTAGTTGATATCACCAAGGCACCTAAGTAACTATAGATGAAACTGATTGAGCTCTTAGCAAATGACATTTCTTTTTTTTAACCGTAATTATTTTTTATTTTATACCCACAGAATGCTTTGTGTGACACACATGTTTAGGCCACTTGAGAATATACTATTTTGCTTCCCGCCCCCCACCCCCCCCCAAATGGGTATAGTTTGTTTTTTTCAAGGCAAGTGTAAAATAAAGTTTATTAAGGAAGAGAAAGATAAGTTTACAGGTTAAGAAAGTTTACAAAGCAGAATGCCTTCTCCATAGACAGTGAACAGGCCTTGATTGCCAGGGCAAGTAGGCACAGAGGCCCAAATAGGTACAGTTTTAACAGAATTTGCAAACACATACTTTGTCAAAGGAATACTTAACTGAATTTAAAGACATGAGCCTGAGAAATGAAGAGTAGTAATGGAGTAATGGAAATACTCAGTGCTGAGGAAATAGGGAAAAAATGTATTTGGAGAATTGAAAATATCCTGTCGGTTTACATCAGTTCCTATCCTAATTGTCTTTTTTTTGTTTGTTTAAAAAAATTTTTTATTTTTGCCATTCAGATGGATGTGTTGTGCATACCATTGCAGTTTTAATGTGCATTGTTCTAATTACTAATAATATGCTTATTTGCTGTCTATATGTCTTCTTTGTCTTTATATATTCCCACGTGCTTATTTGCCATCTGCGTATCTTCTTTGCTGACCTATCTTTTAAAATCTTGTTGTATTTAAAAAGATTTTGTATTGAGTTTTAAGAGTTCTTATATTCTGGGTACTGTTTCTTTGTTAGCTGTGCTTTTTGCAAGGATTTTTTTCTCAGTTTGTGCCTTGATTTTTCATTCTCCTAAGAGTATCTTTTAAAGACTAGAAATTCTAATTTTGATAAAGTCAAGTTTATCTGATTGTTCAAAAAATTTTTTTAATTTTTAATTTTTTATTTCACAGTATTATAGGGGTGTGCACATTTTGTTCACATACTTTGCATTTGTAAATTTTAGTTGATGTTATAAGTGTGCCCTTCACCCAGAATATGTGTATTACACCTGTTAGATATGAATTTATCCTCCTCTTCCGCCCTCCTTCCCCTATTTGATTTCCTTTGAGTTTTACTTTCATATGTGTACATGTGTTAATTGACTATTTCTTGCACAGCCAAGGGCACAATCAATAAAGTAAATAGACAACCTATACAAAAGGTTGGAAAAACTCTTATAAATATTGGCCTAGGGAAAGAATTTATGAAGAAGATTCCAAGAGCAATCACAGCAGCAACAACAACAAAATAAACAAATCAGAGCAGATCAAATGAAAAAAGTTTCTGCGCAGATACGGACACAATCGATAACAGCAAATAGCCTACAGAATGGGAGAAAATATTTGCTTGCTATACATCTGATAAAGGGCTGACAGCTAGAATCTACAAAGAACTCAAGCAAATCAGCAAGAAAAAACTCAAACATTCTCATTAAAAAGTGGGCAGAAGACATGAACAGAAATTTTTCAAAGAAGATAGCCTAATGACCAACAAACACATGAAGAATGCTCAACCTCTGTAATCATCAGGGAAATGCAACTCTAAATCACAGTGGCATATCACTTAACCCCAGAGAGAATGGCTCATATGACAAAGTTCCAAAACAACAGATGCTGGCCTGGGTTCACAAAGAAAGGAACACTCATTCACTGTTGGTGGTATTGCAAACTACTATTTCTATGGGAAATATTATGAAGGTATCTCAGAGAACTAAAATTAGACGTTATGTTTTGATCTAGCAGTTTCACTACTAGGCATTTACACAAAGTAAAAAAAGGACATTTTATCAAAAAGACACTCGCACTCAAATATTTACAGCAGCACAATTCACAATCACAAATCTTGATATCTGGTAATGCTTTGTATAACTTCCCCCAAGTTTTTCTTCTTAAGGATTTTTTGGGGGGCTATGCTTCATTCTTTGTCTTTCCAAATATACTTACAGTCATATTCTAAAATTTGAAAAAAATCTATTGGTATCATGATTGGGATTGTATTGAAGCTGTGGATCAATGTGTAGGCAATTGGTATCTTAACAATATAGAGTCTTCTGGTCCTTGGACATGGACTATCTATGTGTGTGCCTTTACATTATCTCACCAGTATTTTATTGTTTACAATGTATAGCTAGGTATTTGGTGTTTTGAAAAAATGCTATTGTAAATGGTTTTACTTAAATTTTGTTTTTGAATTGTTTCATACAAATTTATAGAAATATAATTAACTTTGTATTTTGATCTTATAAGTAGCAATTTTGCTAAATTTGCTTATTTTTAATATTTAATAGTTTATAGATTCTTTTGTGTTTCCTAGGTATCCAACCATGTCCACTGAGAATAATGACTGTTTTACTTATTTCTTTCTGGTCTTTATAATTGTTTCTTTGTTTTATCTTATTGTAATAGTCAAGACACCCAGAACAATGTCTTATAGAAATAGTGATACTCTTACTGCTGAACTTAGGGAAAAAATGTTCAGTATTTTACCATTATTTACAATGTTAGTGGTAGGTTTTTGTAGAGGCCCTATATCAGAATAAAAAAGTTCTTATCTATTCTTAGTTTTCTAAATCATGAATGGATGTTAAACTTTATTGAATGTTTCCTTTGCTTTTATTGAGATAATCATATGGTTTGCACCCTTAATTCTCTTGTATGGTGAATTACACTGATTGATTTTCAAATGTTAAACCAACCTTAAGTTATCCTTAATTAGAGTAAATGTGATTTTCCTGATGTTATCTGTTTTGTGTATCATTGGATTCAATTTGTTCATATTTTGTTTAGGATTCTTATATCTTATTTGTGAGAGATACTGGCCTATAATTTTCCATTCTTACAATATTAAGTTTTGGTATCAAGGTTTGTTGTTTTCATAGAAAGAATTGAAATCTAACAAACTCTTTTAAAGAATAAAAGAGATTGATACATTTTATGTGCACTTGAAAAGAATATTTAATTCTGCAGTTGTTGGTATAGTGTTAGTATGGATAGTCCCCTTTTTCTAGCAAGACTTTTCTTTCTAAGAAGTGTGAGACTGAAGGAGATTCCACTGTCTTGCAGCCTCTTACGTGACTTAGAATTTAGCAAACAATCCATTAAGCTTTGCATTTGGGGCTTCTTAGTTTTCAGACCACTGCACTAAAAATCTCTGCTTTTTTCTATTTTCACCAAGTAGAATCCTTCTGTCTGGGCCGATCTCAATTCTCAATCTATGCCCAGAATCTTTAAATGATCCTGGGGAGAGAAAATGGCAAATGATTATTAACTCACCTAGGAAGGGCTCTTTCTAGAATTTTAGTCATCTATTTCTTCTTCCTTCATGAATGCTCTGATGTATTAAAAATGTGATTGCAGTTAATTTTTTCCACTTGTGTATAAGTATTGGAATAACTGCTGTCTTTAAAGAATGATGCAGGGAAATCTATTTTTTTTTTTCTTAATTATAATAGTCATACTTGCTGTATTGGCTTTCGCTAAGTTATGCTGCAAAATAGATGACCTCAATATTTCAGGAGCTTCCAACAACATTGTATGTTTTGTTCTTGTTACAAATTGGGTGAAGGTTGGCAGTAGCTCTGCTTTTGCTTCACATGTCTTCTGCTTGTTAGATCCAGGCTGGCAAACAACTTTTATTTGGGCCACACTGTTCTTTTAACAGAGGGTAAGAAGAAACAGACTTGGCACAATTACACAGTGGCTCGTAAAACTTTTGCTTGGGTGTTTGTTTACATGTCATTTGGTCAAAGCAAATGTGGTCACAACCAAAGTCAATGGGGCAGGGATGTTTACTCCAATAATACTGTTAGTTACATAGGAGCATATGGAAATGAGTAACCTTTAAAAGGAAGATGGATTGAATAATTGCAAATTACAATCAAACCTACTACTTGTGCTAATTGAAAATAAATTAAATGTAGAGGTGCAAAGTGTTTATAGTTGAATTCTTCCTCCCATGATAATCAGTGTTGCTACTTTTATGTATGTTCAGGATTAGACCTAATCGTGCTAACTCCATGATTTCTTTAAAAATAATAGTCTTGGAAGGGTCTGGTGGCTCATGCCTGTAATCCTAGCACTCTGGTAGGCCAAGGCAGAAGGATCCTTTGAGCTCAGTAGTTCTAGACCAGCCTGAGCAAGAATAAGATCCTGTCTCTAGTAAAAATTGAAAAAAAAATTAGCTGAGCATTGTGGCAGACCCTATAGTCCAGCTACTTGGAAGGCTGAGGCAGGAGGATCACTTGAACTGAGGAGTTTGATGTTGCTATAAGGCTGACACCACACTATGTTAGCCTGGGCAGCAGAGTGAGTGAGTCAGTCAGTCAGTCAATCAAAAAACAGTCTTGACATATATTATGAATAACACCTTAAGACCTTTGTTTTTTCAAACATTTACTCATGAAACAGTAATTCTCTCAAACTGATTATATTTAGTTCTTTAGTACTTTACAGGGTAGTTCCAGATTTACTGTAATGTTCAATTTGTAGTTTTGAATGTAAAATATCTCTAACACATTGCATGTCAGTGTCATCAATTTCTTTTTTTTTTTTTTTTTTTTTTGCAGTTTTTGGCCGGGGCTGGGTTTGAACCCACCACTTCTGGCATATGGGGCTGGTGCCCTACTCCTTTGAGTCACAAGCACTGCCCAGTGTCATCAATTTCTCATTCTCTGAGAAAAGATGAAAATCAGAATCCTGGATTTTGTAAAATGTGTGTATTTTTCCCCCCCTTTAAAAGGGAGAGTGTGGAGAGTGTGTTAGAAATACACAAAAAGTTCTTGATTTAGGTCAATTATTTCCACTTAATATGTTTCACAGTAGAGATTTAAATGGGTTAACTAGACTTACTATTAAAATGAAAATACTCAAGAAGAGGATTAAGTTTAGTCATTTTTATGTATAAATATTTTTCATGAATGAAGTCATGACAAATGGTTGGGAAAGTAAAAGTGATTTTGTTGTATTGGGAGATAGAGCAAGACTCAGTATCACTTGGGAGTTTAAAGGGTTCTAAGCATTAGGACATGGAGAAATAGAAAGATGACAGAGGTCTGGGAAAAAAATTGTCTAACTTGTAATTTTGCCTTAGATTTATCCTTTTGGAGATTGGTATGCCAATGAAAATGGAACTTGCAAGGTAGCTTGGTGCTGTCGGTACCATGGACAGAATGACTTGAATGAGTTCTGTCTGGATTCACATTCTGTTCTAGTTGTATCACTCAGTGACTATGCTTTGGGCAACTTTAAGTCTTGTTTATGAAATAGAGATAATTAACTTAATAACCCTGTCATCTTTTAATTGTCCCTTGAGTTCAACCTAAATTTCATGGTATTTTGTTATCAGTAACCTGAATCCTCAGCTCCATTGCATATCCTCTCAAGTTTCTTGTTTCACTTTGACTTGGTCATACTCAATTGGAAAAATTACAACCCATTTTTTTTTTTTGAGACAGTCTCACTATGTCACCCTGGGTAGAGTGCTGTGATGTCACAGCTCACAGCAACCTCAAACTCTTGGGCTCAAGCGATTTTCTTGCCTCAGTCTCCCAAGTAGCTGGGACTACAGGTGTCTGCCACAACACCCGGCTATTTTTTGGTTGTAGTTGTCCTTGTTGTTTGGCAGGCCTGGGTTGGATTTGAACCCGCCAGCTCTGGTGTATGTGGCTGGCGTCCTACCCGCTGAGCTATAGGTGCCGAGCCATACAACCCATCTTAATTTCAGTCTTTTTTCAACTCTGCGTTGAAAAGTGCGCTTTCAACTCTCTGTTGAAACTTTACTACCTGTGAAGTTATTCGTGTCTTGAGGAAAATGTAGAATCATGCTGACTAGTTTTATTTAACTTCATGGTCACAAATTATCAGGTATCAGGTTAGTCCTTAAAATTACCTGGCATTCATAATTTATCTTCCTGGATCAATTATTCTTCTGTTTTCTTAGATGACTTATTCTGTTTTCATTCATCAGACTTTCCAACAACATTTCATTCCCAGTCTTTCCCTCAGCTGATTGATTTTGCTTTCAACCTCACTGAGAAAATTGAAGCAGTCAAAATAGAACTTGCATAGACTCCTTTTACCACATTCATCCACCTACTAGTATCTCCATCTTGTACTCTGTGTTCTCACCTATTACTTTCTACCTTTCTAAAGCTAACACTTATATTTGTGCATTAAAATATTTTTCTTTTACTGTGGTCCCTACTACTATATCTCTCAACTGGATTACTTTAGTAACCTCTTAACTTGTCTGTCAGTTTCTTCTTTGTTGTTCTCCCACCCATCTGTACACTGATCACTTGCTTACCTTCTCATTTATCCTTTTACAATCTTTTCTCAACACAGTAGTCTGAGTGATGTCTTGAAAAAGTAAAATATTTTACTTCTTTGCTCAGAAGTCTCCACTGGCTCCCTCATTTTATTCAATACAAAAGCTCGTGGCCTGAAAGGACCTACAAGATCTGGCACCCTGTTACCTTTCTTCCTGTTACTTCTTTACTTTTATTATCTTTCTCATTCTTTCCAGCTACACTGACCTCTTTGCTGCTCTTGGCCCGTGTTAGTATTTTGCATGGATAGATCTCTCTGCCTAGAATACTCTTTTCCTAAGACCACCAAACCAACTCTTGCACATGTCACCTTTTCAAACCACTGTAATTAAAACTATATCCTCCTCCTCTTTTCACACACACCCTTCTATTCTAATCCCCTTTACCTGTTCTGTTTTTTCTTGTAGCATTTATTACTATTTAATATAATTCTTATTTTATGTATTATTTTAAAATTTGTCTTCCTTTTTTGAATCACTTTCTGCCCTTCATCTGTTTAGTTTATTGATGTATTTCAAATACTTGGGATAGTGCCTAACACACATAGGTGCTTCAAGCAGTGGTTCTCAACCTTCCTAATGCTGTGACCTTTTAATACAGTTCCTGTGGATTGCGACCCACAGGTTGAGAATTGCTGGCTTAGAGGATATTTGTTGAGTAGAAGAAGATGGCCTGCATTTATTGTTTTTTTTTTTTTTTCTTGAGACAGAGTCTCAAGCTGTCACCCTAGGTAGAGTGTTGTGGCATCACAGCTCACAGCAACATCCAACTCCTGGGCTCAAGTGATTCTCCTGCTTCCACCTCCCAAGTAGCTGGGACTACAGGCACCCACCACAATACCCGGCTATCTTTTGGTTGCAGCCATCGTTGTTTGATGGGCCTGGGCTGGATTCGAACCTGCTAGCTCAGGTGCATGTGGCTGGCGCCTTAGCTGCTTGAGCCACAGGCGCCGGGCTGCATTTATTGTTTTTGTTTTTCTTCAAAAACTCTTGTGTTACACAAGTATTATAAATGGAAAAAGTCAGGTTCAGAGTAGTCATATATTCTGTACACAGTCAAACTCAGTTCCTCTTGAGAAGTAATTTCATGTTCATTCTAGTAAGAAAAGGAAACAGTAGTAACACTGTTTTGGGTTGTTTTTCATCCTGGGTTCATAAACAGAATTGTAGGGCATTTATCCTGGGTTCATGTCATGGCTCCACATGTTATAGGTCAAATTCTTTCTCTGCACCTGATTACCTTTCACAAGATGGTGGTTGAGACTTAATTAAGGGAATGAATGTAAAAGTGAAGTAAAATGTGCTGTTGGTGTTAGTATTCAGTCACAGTGTGTCAGACTATGAATAGACAGACTATAGGAAGTGGCATAACTGAGTAGAAACAAATAAGAATACAGGGTATACCTCATTTTGTTGTGCCTCATGGATATTTTTTTTTTTTCTCCCCTCAAATGGAAGATTTGTGATAACCTTGCTGGAAGCAATTGTGTAGGAGCTATTTTCCCAATAGCTTGTACTCACTATGTGTCTCTGTCACATTTTGGCAATTATCCCATTATTTCAGACTTTTTCATCTTTGTTGTAATATCTGTTATATGATCAGTGATCTTTGATGTTCCATTTTAATTATTTTGGAGTGCCTCGAGCTGCATCCATATAAAATGGTGAACTTAATATATGTGTGTGTGTCTTGACAGCTCTACCAACTGTTATTCCTCTGTCTCTCTCTCCCTCCTTGGGCCTCCCTATTCCCTGAGGCACAACAATATTGAAATTAGGCTAATTCATAACCCTACAATGGCCTCTAAGTGTGCAAGAGAAAGTAATAGTTGGATGTCTCTAACTTTAATTCAAAAGCTGAAAGTGATTGAGCTTCATAAGGAAGGTGTGTCAGAAGCTGAGCTAGGCCAAAAGTGAAGCCTCATACCAGTTTGCCAAGTTGTGAATGCAAAGGAAAAGTTCTTGAAGGAAATTCAAAGTGCTACTCCAGTGAACAGAAGAATGACAAGAAAACCAAAAGCACTGTTGCTGATATGGAGAATGTTTTAGATGTCTGGATGGAAAATAAAACCAGTACAACATTCCCTTAAACCAGTGGTTCTTAATCTGTGAGTCGTTACCCACAGGAACTGTATTAAAGGGCCGTGGCATTAGGAAGGTTGAGAACCCCTGCCTTAAACCAAAGCTTAATACAGAGCAAGGCCCAAACTTTCTTTAATTTTATGAAGGCTAGAGGTGAGGAAGCTGCAGAAGAAAAGTTTGAAGCTAGCAGAGGTTGCTTCAGGAGGTATAAGAAAATAAATTGTCTCCATGATGTAGAAGTGCAAGGTGAAGCAGCAAGTGCTAATGTAGCAGACCCAGCAAGTTATCTTGGAGATCTAGCTAAGATCATCAATGAAGGTAGCTATACTAAACAACAGATTTTCAGTGTAGATGAAGCAAGCCTTATAAAGGCTAAGTTAATGCTTGACTTCAAAGCACAGGCTGACTCTCTTGTTAGGGCCTAATGCAGCTGGTGACTTTAAGTGGAAGCCAATGCTCACTTCCCATTTCAAAAATTCTAGGGCCCTTAAGAATTATGCTAACTTTTTGATGTGCTCTCAAATAGGCACAATGTAAGAGTACATGGCACACTTCATGGGTGAGGGGCACAACTACACGTTGGACTCTGCCTAACAAATGGGAATGATGTAACCCAATCATCTGTACCCCCATATTAATTAAAATTAAAAAAAAATATATTAACTCTATTCTGCTTATGCTCTATAAATGGAGCCACGAAGCCTAGATGATTGCACATTTGTTTATTGTAAGGTTAAGTGAATATTTGAAGCCTATTGTTGAGACCTGCTGTTTAGATTCCTTTCAAAACATTGCTGCCTATTGACAGTGTATGAACTCTGATGGAGATGCGCAAGAACATTGTTTTCATGCCTGCTAATACATCCATTTTGCAGCCAATGGATTAAGGAGTAATTTCAATTTTAAATTTTATTGTTTGAGAAATATATTTTGTAAGGCTATAGTTGCTGTAGATAGTGATTCCTTTGGATCTGGGCAAAGTCAATTGAAAACCTGGAAAGGATTCATCATTCTTGACGCCATTCAGCACAATTGTGATTCATGAGAGGAGGACAAAATATCAACATTAACAAGAATTTGGAAGAAATTTATTTATTTATTTATTTATTTATTTATTTATTTAGATAGAGTGTTACTCTGTCATCCTGGTTAGACAGCTGAAACTCTTGGGCTTAAGCCATACTCTTGTCTAAGCCTCCTGAGTAGCTAGGACTACTGGCATCCTCCACAATGGTTGGCTAGTTTTTCTATTTTTAGTAGAGATGGGGTCTCTCTCTTGTTCAGGCTGGTCTTGAATTCCTGAGCTCAAGCAGTCTACCCTCCTCAGACTCCCAAACTGCTAGGATTACGGTCTGTGCCTCTGACATGAAGAAGTTGGTTCTAACCTTCATAGATGACTTCAAAGGGTTCCAGACTTCAGTAGAAGGAGTAACTGTAGATGTAGTGGAAATTGCAAGAGAACTAGAATTAAAAATGTGGCTAGAGATTAAAATTGTTTCAATGTCATGATAAAACTTGATGGATGAAGAATTGCTTCTTATGAATGATCATATTAAGGGGTTTTGAGATGGAATTACTCCTGATAAAGATGCTGTGAACATTGTTTACATGATAACAAAGGATTTAGTATATAAATTTGATTAAAGCAATAGCAGAATTTGAAAGGGCTGACTTCAATTTTGGAAGAAATCATACTATGGGTAAAATACTGTCAGATGACATGATACTATAGAGATATCTTTTGTGAAAGAATCGATTGATGTTGCAAACTTTGTTACTGGTCTTCTTTTAAGAAGTTGCTATAGACACCCCAGCCTTTGGCAACTACCTCCCTGATCAGTCAGTAGCCATCAACTCTAAAGTAAGCCCCTTCACCAACAAAAAGATTATTACTCACTTGAAGACTTAGATGCTCATTAGCACGATTGAGCAATTAAGTATTTTTAAAATAAAGGTATGTGCGTGCGTTTTTAGGCATACTGTTTTACATAATAGTGTATAATACAAATATAACTTTTATATGAACTGAGAAACCAAAAATGTTTTATAATTAGCTTTGTTTTGGTGGTCTGGAACTTAATATCTCCAAGATGCGCTTGGGCAATTGTTCATGCCACTTCAAAAATTTTACCAGTGGCAAATAAGAGAAAAAAAAGGGTGAATTTGAATTACTAAATATTAAAATGAATGAAATGAATGGAGACATGAAGAGAGAAAATTAAAATTTCAGAATGAGCAGAGATAAAATGAGCTCCTAATTTAATGAGAAGAGAGAAATAGCTGGGAATTTTGTCCTTTAACACATTATAATGTAATTAGTGAAATGGAGGTGGCTCACAAAAGTCAAGTAAATTGTTCAAAGTTATAACAAGTGGCAGAATTAGGACTTAAACCCTAATCACGGGTTTTTTCTCTGTAACAGGAGAAAAGTGCGAATAATGATCATAGTTAACACTTAACATCATGCTTACTTTATATTAAGCTTTGTATTGAGGATTTTACATGTATTAAGTCATTTAAAATTAATAATCTGTGGGATTACACCTGCGGTGCATCTTACAAGGGTACACGTGAAACTTAGTAAATGTAGAATACAAATGCCTTAACACAATAACTAAGAAAATGCCTTAACCAGTGTGATGAAAATGTGTCAAACGGTCTATAAAACCAGTGTATGGTGCCCCATGATTGCATTAATGTGCGCAGCTATGATTTAATAAAAAAAAAGAAAAAAATTAATGCTCTGATTAAGTTTATGTGGTCTATTATGTCATTTTTACAAGAGAAAAATTGAGGTACAGTGAAATAAAAGAGATGTCTAAGTCATATAGCTTGCTAACAGAACTGGGATTTCATCTTAGTCTGAGTTGTCCACATTCTTATTATGTTATATGCTACTGCAACTTTCTTTCTTTAGGATAAATGACTTAAAGATAACATAATTAGCGCTTTGAATGAAATTAGTGATTTAAAAGCCTCATATTCCGGGATACCTATTTAAGAGAATTAAAAAAATGAACCCTTATTGATACTTATCAGAATATATTTGATACTTATCAAAATAATGCTGAATAATTCAGATGTCTTATTTTGAAATTATTATATACTAAGTATATACTATCAAAGGTGTTACTTTGATCTTTGGCTTTTTTAAAGACCAAGTGATACCAATATCAAATATTTTGGTATAACTGAAATTGAAAGGAAGAGAACATTAAAATGGCTTCATTTCCAGTGAACCTGCTGAAGTTATTCACTTGTCTTTTCTAAAAGAAGTTTTATGAATTTGAGTTACTATAAAAGTAATATCATGGAAAAAATTTATTCTTATAAAATAAAACTAAGACATGCTAATATTAATAAATCATGTTTGGTAGTATTTTGTGAAATCCTTTAGTTATGTTAACTTAGTTAAAAGAAGCTAGACTTTACTTACCGTATATACTCGAGGATAAGCCGAGTTTTTGTGCCGAAAATTTGTGCCGCAAAACCTGAACTCGGCTTATACTTGGGTCATACAGGTTATTTGATTCGGTGCGCACACACCTAATCAAATACACATAGTCTCCAGTCGTCTTCTGCCGTCTGCTTGAGGGGACGGTGCTTCAGCTCAGTCCACAAGTTGCGGCTGAGCTGAAGAGGTAGGCGGCTGAACTGAACTGTATTCCACTGAACTATTTAACCCACAATATTTAATGGCACATTTAATTAAGTGAAAACCCCAT
>CAUYPK010078513.1:0-19146 GCA_963574355.1 Loris lydekkerianus | reverse complement strand
TTCTTAACAAAGTATCTCAGGAATGGAAGAAAAAGTATCCAATGTACTCAGCCTTACTATGAAGCTAAATTATAGCTTTCACATGAAGGCTATAACCCAACTATAGCACAAGACTATGGGGAAAGGGCCAAGGAAGGGGAAGGGAGGTGGGAGGTTTTGGTGGAGGGAGGGTAATGGCTGGAGCCATATCTATTGTGCATCTTAGAATGGGTATAGGCGATTGCACTAATATACACAGCTATGATTTAATGAAAAAGGCAGGTGTTGCAATTTTATTTGCAGATATAATAAACTTTAAACCAACAATCATAAGGAAAAATAAGAATGGTCACTTCATATTTGTTAAAGGTAATACTCAATATGATGAGATTTCAATTATTAATATTTGTGAACCCAACCAGTATGCACATCAATTTATAAGAGAAACTCTAACAGACATGAGCAACTTGATTTTCTCCAGCTACATACTGGTCAGAGATTTCAATAATACTTTGGCAGTGTTGGATAGATCCTACAAGAAAAAGCTGAGCTAGGAAATTTTAGATTTAAATCTAACCATACAATACTTGGATTTAGCAGACATCTACACAACATTTCATTCCAAAAAAACTGAATACACATACTTCTCATCAGCACATGGAACATACTTCAAAATCGATCACATCTTAGGTCACAAGTCTAACCTCAGTAAATTTAAAGGAATAGAAATTATTCCTTGCATCTTCTTGGACCACCATGGAATAAAAGTTGAACTCAGTAACAACAGGAATGTGCATACTCATAGAAAAACATGGAAGTTAAATAACCTTATGCTGAATTATACCTGAGTCAGAGATGAGATCAATAAAAAAATTGCCAAATTTATGGAACAAAACAACAATAAAGACATAAATTATCAGAATCTGTGGGATACCACTATAGCAGTCCTAAGAGAGAAATTTATAGCACTCCAAGCCTTACTTAAGAGAACTGAAGCAGTGGAAGTTAACAACTTATGCGACAGCTCAAGCAACTGGAAAAGGAAAAGCATTCTAACCCCAAACCCAGTACAGGAAAAGAAATACGCAAAATTAGAACAGACTTAAATAAAATTGAAAACAAAAGAATTATACAACAGGTCAATAAATCAAAAAGTTGTTTTTTTGAAAAGATCAATAAAATAGATAAACCTTTGGCTAACCTAACCATGTAAAAAAGACTAAAATCTCTAATCTCATTAATCAGAAATGATAAATATGAAATAACAACAGACTCCTCAGAAATTCAAAAAATTCTTAATGAAAATTATAGGAAACTTCATTCTCAGAAATATGAAAATCTGAAGGAAATTGACCAATACTTGTAAGCACGTCACCTTCCAAGACCTAGCCAGAATCAAGTGGAAATGTTGAACAGGCCAGTATCAAGTACTGAAATAGCATCAACCATACAAAATCTCCCAAAAAGGAAAAGCCCAGGACCAGATGGCTTCAGGTTAGAATTCTACCAAACCTTTAAAGAGGAGCAAGTTCCTGTATTACTCAACCTGTTCCAAAATGTAGAAAAAGAAGGAAGACTACCCAATATGTTCTACGAAGGAAACATCACCTTGTTCCCCAAACCAGAAAGTGACCCAACAAGAAAAAAACATTATAGACCAATATCAGTAATGAATATAGAAGCAAAAATATTCACTAAGATCCTAAGAAACAGAATCTAGCAAAACATCAACCAAATTATACATCATGACCAAGTCAGTTTTATCTCAGGGTCTCAAGGCTGGTTCAATATTCGCAAATCTATAAGTATAATTCAGCACATAAACAAACTAAAAAACAAAGACCATATGATTCTCTCAATTGATGCAGAAGAAGCTTTTGATAATATCCAGCATCCCTTCGTGATCAGAACACTTAAGAAAATTGGTATAGAAGGGACATTTCTCAAACTAATAGAGGCCATCTACAGCAAAGCCACAGCCAATATCATATTGAATGGGGTTAAATTGAAAACATTTTCCACTCAGATCAGGAAGGAGACAATGCTGTCCATTGTCTCCATTGCTCTTTAACAAGTAATGGAAGTTTTAGCCACCACAAGTAGAAGAGAAATGGAGATCAAGGGTATCCTTATAGTGTCTGAAGAGATTAAACTTTCGCTCTTCGCAGATGATATGATCATATATCCGGAAAACACTAGAGATTCTACTACAAAACTCTTACAAGTAATCAAGAAATATAGCAGCGTCTCAGGCTATAAAATCAACATTCATATATTGGTAACCTTTATATATACAAACAATACTCAAGTTGAAATATCAGTTAAGGACTATATCCCATTCACAGTAGGGCCAAAGAAGATGAAATATTTGCTAGTTTATCTAACAAAGGACGTGAAAGATCTCTGTAAAGAGAACTATGAAACTCTAAGAAAAGAAATAGCTGAAAATGTTAACAAATGGAAAAACATACTATGCTCAAGGCTGAAAAGAATCAACATTGTTAAAATGTCCATACTACCCAAAGCAATATATAATTTTTATGCAACCCCTATTAAAGCTCCACTGTCATGCTTTAAAGATTTGAGAAAACAATATTTCGTTTTATATGGAATCAGAAAAAAACTCAAATAGCAAAGACATTACTCAGAAATAAAAACAAAGCAGGAGTAATCACACTACCAGAACTCAGACTATACTACAAATCAATAGTGATCAAAACAACACAGTACTGGCACAAAAACAGTGAAGTAGATTTCTGGAACAGAATAGGGAACCAAGAGATGAATCCAGCTACTTACCATTATTTAATCTTTGACAAGCCAATTAAAACCTTTCAGTGGGGAAAAGATTCCCTATTTAACAAATGGTGCTGGGTGAACTGGTTGGCAACCTGCAGAAGACTTAAACTGGTTCCACATCTTTCACCATTAAGTAAGATAGAATCTCACTGGATTACAGATTTAAACTTAAGACATGAAACTATAAAAATACTAGAAGTGGGTGTAGGGAAAACCCTTGAAGAAATCATCCTGGGCAAGTATTTTATGAGGAGGACCCCCTGGGCAATTGAAGCAGCTTGAAAAATACACTACTCGGACCTGATCAAACTAAAAAGCTTCTGCACAGCCAAGAACACAGTAAGTAAAGCAAGCAAACAAACTTCAGAATGGGAAAAGATATTTGAAGGTTATGTCTCCAACTAATGTTTAATAACCAGAATCCACAGAGAACTCAAACATATAAGCAAGAAAAGAACAAGTGATCCCATCGCAGCCTGGGCAAGGGATTTGAAGAGAAACTTCTCTGAAGAAGACTGGCGCCCGGCCTACAGACATATGAAAAAAATGCTCATCATTTTTAATCATCAGAGAAATGCAAATCAATACTGCTTTGAGATATCATCTAACTCCAGTAAGACTAGCCTATATCACAAAATCCCAAGACCAGAGACGTTGGCGTGGATGTGGAGAAAAGGGAACACTTCTACACTGATGGTGGGAATGCAAATTAATACATTCCTTTTGGAAAGATTTATAGAGAACACTTAGATATATAAAAACAGATCTGGCATTCAATCCTATAATTCCTCTACTAGGCATATACCCAGAAGACCTAAAATCACATCATAACAAAAATATTTTTACCAGAATGTTTATTACAGCCCTATTTATAATTGGTAAGTCATGGAAAAAACCCAAGTGCCTATTGATCCACGAATAGATTAACAAATTGTGGTATATGTACCATGTTTTTATTACTGAGTAATGTCTTTGCTATTTGAGTTTTTTTCTGATTCTATATAAAATGAAATACTGTTTTTTCAAGATCTTTATACCATGGAACATTATGCAGCCTTAAAGAAAAATGAAGACTTTACCTCTTTCATGTTTACGTGGATGGAGCTGGAACATATTCTTCTTAGTAAAGTATCCCAAGAATTTAAAAAAGAAATATCCAATGTACTCAGCCTCCTATGAAACTAATTTATGGCTTTCACAAGAAAGGTATAACTCATTTACAACCTAAGAATAGGGGGAAGGGGGAAGGGGAGTGGAGGGAGGGATGAGGGGGGCAGAGGGAGAAGGATTGGTGGGATTACACCTGTGGTGCATCTTACAAGGGTATATGTGTAACTTAGTAAATGTGGAATGTAAATGTCTTAGCACAATAAATAAGAAAATGCCAGGAAGACTATGTTAACCAGTGTGATGAAAATGTGTCAAATGGTCTATGAAACTAGTGTATGGTGCCCCATGATCACATTAATGTACACAGCTATGATTTAATAAAGAAAAAAAACACTGAATATTTATAAAATAACTTATACAAAGTCAATCATGTTAGAGTGATATAACAGATACCACTGCAAAGGGTAGTTGTTAGCAAAGACCCTGAGAAAATTTATAGGAGCAGCTTGATTTTAATCTCAGAATATTTATATGAGTTTCAATAATTAATACTGGTGTTTAAGTAAAAAAAGACACCATAAGAACTCTACAGCAAAGTACATATTAACACTTGGAACAGGTTCAAAAATTTACCCTCTGATAGTTTGTTCTTGATGTCGTCTCACTCCCAAAGACCTTTGGCACTGGAAAAGGAATCAGGAGCTTTAGAAATACAAGGAATACACATCCTGTTGGGAGAGATCAAAAGAAACTTCCTGAAAGGAATGACACTTGAAACACATCTTGAAAGATGGTTGGAATTTTCATAAGTTGTATTGAAGCAGACAGTGGTCTAGTTCCAGTCTGAGGAAATAACATGGCTGCATAAGCAGAGAATAAAAAAAGAAAAAACAAAGGAAAGAAAAAATAGTGGCTTTCTCAATGACTTTCTAATTCAAAACAAAGAATTCTTAAAATAACCCCAACAAAGTAGTGGAGATGAGGCAAGAAGGGGAAACAAATATTTTAAAAACCTAGTTACTTTCATGTTATCTTTTTTATCTATTTGCATACTAATTTAATTTTCTTATGGGTTAGAATTGATATTACAGATTTTCAACATAAATTAGCATACCACCGACTTGCAACAAATATACATCCTTTAGCAAATTAAAGGGAAGAAAGTTTAAATACACAGGAAAATTTTGATTTTCTAACTTTCTTCTAATTATTTTCTTTGTGCCTCTGAATTTGTTCAGTAAACATCAATTCCAATGTCTTTTGGCTTTTGATGCTTTCTTACCCAAATGGCAGCATTCAGTATATTACTTTTACTATATAAATATGTAACTTATCTTTACTAATATTTTCATTCACACAGAGAAGAGGCTGAATAACAGAAGTATCTGAAGTTTATATGACTGTATTAAGAGGTAGTTTAATAGTAGCTAGGGAAAAAAACATAAAATGTTGCAGAAATTGTCAAATATAGTTTTCATTGATATAAAATGTACACGCCACCTTTCAAATGTGATTACCTTTCTTTCTAATGTATTTATCTTTCCTTCTTTACATAATGCACTTTCTCCATATGTGCTTACATCTTTTCAAAAAAGTATACTATAAATCATTGTCAGTTACCTACATGAAGGAGAGTAGAAAACATCAGAGACATCCATGTTTAATTTCAAAGTTAGAAATATCAGCAAAATCCATACTTTATAAATTGACATTTCTAAAATAGAATGATGACATTTACTATCAAATGATGTATTTCATATTTGTCTGTACAGCAAAATATGCCTTATGCAGTCACAGGAACTGGAGTTCAAAGCCTATGTCTCTCAACTTCTAGGTATGTGTCCCTGAGAAATTTACCTAAACTTAAGGAAGACCAACTTGCACATTGTTTGGAAAATAGTAAATGCCCAAAAAGCAGTGATTTCTTGCACTATTTATAGATTATATGTGAGAAATTATTATTTTATCAATAAGTGTTTTGAAGTATATATGTATGCAAATTTAATTTTCTTAAGCACAAATTTTAGAAATTTTAAAAGCAGTGAGTGATTATTATATCATTTTCAGAATAGCTTCTGATGTATTCAGAAATTATTGCCCCCAAATTTGAATCTCATTTCAATCAAATGTTTGAAATGATTAAAATCAAGAAATGTCTGTTGTATTTAGAAATAAGTCGCTTGAAGCACTGATTTATTTTCTTTAAATGGGCCTCTTTTATTTCAAATTGACTATTTTATTTTTCCTTTGAAATAAATTTCCTCACTCAAATTTCAAATAATATTAAATATTTTAAGTGAAACACATTATAGTATATCTCACAAAAACCTGAGAAATAATCATACTATCAGCTTGAGAGATTTTTTAACTTCAAAATAATTTCAATATAGTGCACATTTTCAATGATTTCATGTACCTTTGGTAGTTATATATATAGATAAAAATATTTTTGATTACATTTTTCATAATAAAGATCTTATTCTTATTAAATTCTCATGCCTTTTCTGTTATGAATCATTACTTGATTTCTGTTTCTAAATTAGTATACATATATATATTCATGAACCCCTCATCCAAAGGGAATATCGCTATAAACATTTCCCTATGTTTCATTTTTAAATATCATCCTCAATTGCCTCTGAAGTCTGACACTCCTGGTTCAAATACTGGCTCTTCTCATTTGCCATGACTGTGTAACTTTCAACAGGTTAATTACCTTCCCAATATTGAAATGGAAATATCTACTATCAGCAATGATGAATAAAATAGAATATGATGTTAAAATGAATGGCACATATGGAATATATACTTATGCATTTCAGCCTGCAGGTCTAAAAGAAAATTGGAACATGATAGCCTAAACTGATATAACTTCTTTTCACTGGTTAGAAGGTTCATATGTAAGGACTCTAATGGAGTAAGATCAGAATGTCCTTCTATGGTCTTCTGGGCTGTAGAAAAGAATTGTCATGGACAAAAAAATTTCATGATTTCTCATTATAACCCACAACCCCCACATACTGAGAAATAATTTTCACAAAGACCAATAAATCCTTTTTGTTAGGTAATATTTGTTTTGTTTTGTTTTGTTTTGTTTTGTTTGCATCTATAGAAACACAAGTTCACCAAATAAAATAGGCTATGCTGCATCAAAGACATGAGAAATTGGTGTAGCAATTGATAGAACTGATTATAAAATAACTATATAAAGCTCCTAAAGGTAAATATATATATTTAATATTTATTCTTTCCTTAGACTAGACCAAATTAATTTAGATCACAGAAACAAGATATAACTATTAGTCTTAGAAATAAATTACACAATTTGTTCCTAAAGTAACACTAACATGTGTACATTTTCTAGAAATATACCAAATAAACTGACAAATGATTTCTTCTGTGCTATCATGGCATGAATTTGGAAGGAGCATGAAAGGGAATTTTGCTTCAACTTTTTTAAAAAAATTTATCTTCTTTACTTTTTTGTTTATGAGCTTATATTATTCTTATTGTTTATAAAGTTGTTAATAGAAGTGGCCTGTGAAAGAATTTTGAATATGGAGAAAGGGTCAGTGACCTTCAGTGGGTCACAGTCTCAACATAGACACCTGTAATCTTAGCTGCTAGAGAGGCCTTTAGTTCTTGTGGGCCCTGAAACATATGCAAATTTGTGGGAGATTGTATAAGAGCACTGTGTCAGGAGGGAAACTTGCACTGGGTCCTTCACTATTCATAAAACCAAGGCAGCTATACCAAGGAGCCATTTATAAATCCATCCCCAACAGCCTGTACACTTTCTTGAAGACAAGTGTCATCAGGGCTGAATTGCAAGAGAAGCTAAGTAATCTTCCCCTGGGACTTAATTTGGCTTTAACAACCCAGAACTACCAAATCTGGAGTGAGGTTTTGACTGAAGCTTCTGGGGTTTGAGGTGTCATTAGGACTGAGGTATGAGGAACATGACATTTTACAGACCCACTCTAAACAGACTGTGAAGGATCCTAGAGCCCAGGGGTGCTGGGACTAAGATTCAAGAGAAGCACAGGCATCTGTTCTTAGGGCTTAAGCATGAGTGACCATGGGAAAGAGGCAGAGATATGACTGTAGCCTTTAGGACTGGGGCAAGTTTAGGACCAAGATGTAAGTAAGGAACCATTATATATCCCTGCCCCCAAAAGAGTGCCCATTCTTTTGAAGCCAGCAGCCCTAGACCTATAATGCAAAAGAAGAGCTGGCTTATAACCTCAGGACATAGGTGTGAGCATTTGTGGGCTACCACAACTGGGGCTGAGGCATAAATGTCACACACACTTCCCACCCACTGGCCTAGGCATCCATCACTGAATCTAGCTCTATTTATTGAGTGGGAGTACAGCAGCATGGCTGATATTTCCCCACACCTGAGCATTCTGTCAGTGGCCTGGAGAATACCCTACCCTTGTCTTTCATGAACTGGACCTGGACACACCATCAGGGAGCTTGAAGACAAACTATTATTTTATCCTGATTTTTTCTCTATCCCCGAGCCAGAGTACACAATTGCCCATCTCAGTCAACAATCTTTTCCACCTGCACTATCTTCACAGGAATTTAAGTTTGGGCCTACCCACACAGGTATTACCACCACAACTGGCACCTATTTGACTTTGCCACCTGTAGGCCTGGAACGTGGCCTGCCAAGCCCACTGACACCACAGCCAATACCAGCAGGAATTGCTTGGAACGTAGAAGGTTGTTCCACCAATTCATTGTCATCTCTCATGCTACACTGGCTAAGCAGAAGTCCAAGAACCAGTCCACTGGCCAGACTTCTGGCTGCCAATGTTGGCATCTGAGTTAGCCACATAGAGGCTAAAGAATCATTTATTCTAGACATAACACTTGTGGTGACATGTTCAACCCTGGTGGCCAGAGATAGTCAAGTTCACCTAGGATCTAAAGACTAGTCTCCAAAGCATTACAGTTCCCAGAATAACCACATGCACCTTCCATTTATTCAGTATCCAAGGCCACCACAGAAACCCCAAGTATCACTGAAACTTCTTATAGCCAAAGAAATCATAAGGAAACTATACTAGTGAATATAACAAGAATCATAACCAAAGTGTCCCACCCAACAAATATCATATGTTCATACTTATCAAAATTCCTCTTTTGTGAAAACACATTAAAAAAAAATAGAAGAATCAAATTAGACATGAAATGTGAAGATATCAATGAAAGAAAAATAAAATATAAAAAAGCAAGGCAATAAGACAATTCCAAATGAACACAACAATACCCCATGTATGCATCACAATAAAAAAATGCTATGAAACCCCGCAGAAAAAGAATTCAAATTTTGGAGTCCAAAGAAGCTCATTGAACTACAAGAAAATTCTGCAAAAATAATTTTAAAAAATCAGGAAAATAATTCAGGGTATTAATTAGAAATTTACCAAAGAGATAGATACCATAAAGAAATTAAACAAAATCTATAAATGAAGAATTAATTGAACTGCAAAATATATTTAAAAGCAACAATAAACTAGATCAAGAAGATAATAAAAGAATCTCAGAATCTGAAAGCAGGTATTTTAAAATAACACAGTCAGACAAAAACAAAAGAAAAATTTAAAAGAAAGAATACACATTTTATTATGAATGAGATACTATAAAATAGATAAATATGTGGATTATCTGTATCCCAGAAGGCAAAAAGAAAGAATCCATAAACCTGTTTATCAAAATAATAGATAAAAAATTTACATTCTTGACATACTTTACTAAGAAGAATATGTTCCAGCTCCATCCATGTAAACATGAAAGAAGTAAAGTCTCCATCTTTCTTTAGGGCCGCATAATATTCCATGGTGTACATATACCACAATTTATTAATCCATTCGTGGATCAATAGACACTTGGGCTTTTTCCATGATTTAGCAATTATGAATTGGGCTGCAATAAACATTCTGGTCCAAATATCTTAGTTATGGTGTGAATTTTGGTCTTCTGGGTATATACCTAGTAGAGAAATTATAGGATTAAATGGCAGATCTATTTTTTGATCTCTAAGTGTTCTCCAAATATTTTTCCATCAGGAATGTATTAATTTCCATTTCCACTAGCAGTCTAGAAGTGTTCCAATTTCTCCACATCTATGCCAACATCTCTGGTCTTGAGATTTTTGTGATATGGGCTAATCTTACTGGAGTTAGATGATATCTCAAAGTACTTTTGATTTGCATTTCTCTGATGATCAAAGATGATGAGCATTTTTTCATATGTCTGTAGGCCGTGTGCCTGTCTTCTTCAGAGAAGTTTCTCTTCAAGACCCTTGCCCAGCCTGCTATGAGATCACTTGTTCTTTTCTTGCTTATATGTTTGAGTTATTTGTGGATTCTGGTAATTAAAACTTTGTCAGACATATAACCTGCAAATATCTTCTCCCATTCTGAGGGCTGTTTGCTTGCTTTACTTACTGTGTTCTTGGCTGTGCAGAAGCTTTTTAGTTTGATTAGGTCCCAGTAGTGTATTTTTCAAGCTGCTTCAATTGCCCGGGGGGTCCTCCTAATAAAATACTCGCCAAGACTGATTTCTTCGAAGGTTTTTCCTGCACTCTCTTCTAGTATTTTTATAGTTTCATGTCTTAAGTTTAAATCTTTAATCCAGTGAGAGTCTATCTTAGTTAATGGTAAAAGGTGTGGGTCCAGTTTCAGTCTTCTACAGGATGCCAGCCAATTCACCCAGCACCATTTGTTAAATAGGGAATCTTTTCCCCACTGAAAGTTTTCAATTGTCTTGTCAAAGATCAAAAAATGGTAAGTAGCTGGATTCATCTCTTGGTTCTCTATTCTGTTCCAGACATCTACTTCTCTGTTTTTGTGCCAGTGCCATGCTTTTTTGATCACTTTTGATTTGTAGTATATTCTGAGGTCTGGTAGCATGATTCCTCCTGCATTGTTTTTATTTCTGAGTAATGTCTTGGCTATTCGAGGATTTTTCTGATTCCATTTAAAATGAAGTATTATTTTTCCAAGATCTTTAAACTATGACAGTGGAACTTTAATAGGGATTGCAGAAAAATTATATATTGCTTTGGGCAGTATGGACATTTTAACAATGTTGATTCTTCCCAGCCATGAGCATGCTATGTTTTTGCATTTGTTAGCATTTTCAGCTATTTCTTCTCTTAGAGTTTCATAGTTTTCTTTATAGAGTTCTTTCACATCTTTTGTTAGATAAACTCCCAAATATTTCATCTTCTTTGGCACTACTGTGAATGGAATAGAGTCCTTAACTGTTTTTTTCAGTTTGACTATTGCTGGTATATATAAAGGCTACTGGTTTATGTATGTTGATTTTGTAACCTGCGGCACTGCTTTATTCATTCCTTGATCACTTGTGAGAGTTTACTAGTAGAATCCCTGGTGTTTTCCAGATATACAATCATATCATCTGCAAAGAGCGAAAGTTTGATCTCTTCTGACCCTATATCGATACACTTGATAGCCATTTCTTCACTAATTGTGGTGGCTAAAACTTCCATTACAATGTTAAAGAGCAATGTAGACAATGGGCAGCCTTGTCTGGTTCCTGATCTGAGTGGAAATGATTTAAATTTAACTCCATTCAATACAATATTGGCTGTGGGTTTGCTGTAGATGGCCTCTATCAGTTTAAGAAATGTCCCCTCTATACCAATTTTCTTAAGTGTTCTGATCATGAAGTGATGCTGGATATTATCAAAAGCTTTTTCTGCATCAGTTGATAGAATCATATAGTCTTTGCTTTTTAATTTGTTAATGTGCTTAATTATAATTATAGATTTATGTATATTGAACCAGCCTTGAGACCCTGAGATAAAACCGACTTGGTCATGATGTATAATTTGTTTGATGTGTTGCTAGATTCTGTTTTTGTTAGAATCTTGTTGAATATTTTTGCATCTATATTCATTAGTGACATTGGTCTATAATTTTTTTTTCTTGTTGCGTCACTTTCTGGTTTGGGGGATCAGGGTGATGTTTGCTTCATAGAACGTGTTGGGTAATCTTTTTACTTTTTCTACATTTTGGAACAGGTTGAGTAATATAGGTACTAGCTCCTATTTAAAGGTTTGGCATAATTCTGACATGAAGCCATCTGGTCCTGGGCTTTTCTTTTTAGAGAGGTTTTATATGGTTGATGCTATTTCAGAACTTGATATGGGCCTGTTCAACATTTCAACTTGATTCTGCCTAAGTCTTGAAAGATGATGTGCTTCCAAGTATTGGTCAATTTTCTTCAGATTTTCATATTTCTGGGAATGAAGTTTCTTGTAATATTCATTAAGGATTATTTCAATTTCTGAGGAGTCTGTTGTTACTTTGTCTTTGTTGTTTCTGATTGATGAGATTAGAGATTTTACTATTTTTTTCCTGGTTAGGTTAGTCAAAGGTTTATCTATTTTATTGACCTTTTCATAAAACCAACTTTTTGATTTATTGATCTGTTGTATAATTTCTTTTTATTTCATTTAATATTCCTCTAGTTTTGGTTATATCTTTTCTTCTACTGGTTTGGGGGTTGGAATGTTCTTCCTTTCTCAGTTGCTTCAGATGTCCCATTAAGTTGTTAACTTCCTCTCTTTACGTTTTCTTGAGTAAGGCTTGCAATGCTATAAATTTTCCTCTTAGGACTGCCTTTGCAGTATCCTAGAGGTTCTGATAATTCATGTCTTTATTGTCATTTTGTTTCAAATTTTGGCAATTTCCTTCTTAATCTCATCTCTGACCCAGCTATCATTCAGCATAAGGTTATTTAACTTCCATGTTTTTGTATGAGTATGCAGATTCCTGTTGTTACTGAGTTCAACTGTTATTCCATGGTGGTCCGAGAAAATGCAAGGAATAATTTTTATTACTTTAAATTTACCAAGGTTAGACTTGTGACCTAAGATGTGATAGATTTTGGAGTATGTTCAGTGGGCTGATGAGAAGTATGTGTATTCAGTTTCGTTGGGATGTTCCTAGATGTCTGCAAAATACAAATGTTGGATGCTTAGTTTTAAATCTAAAATTTCTTTGCTCAGCCTTTTCTTGGAGAATCTATTCAACACTGCCAAATTATTGTTGAAATTTCCGACTACTATAGAGCTGGAGGAAATCAAGTTGCTCATGTCTGTTAGATTTTCTCTTGTCAATTGAGGTGCATTCTGGTTGGGTGTATAAATATTAATAATTGAAATCTCATCATATTGAGTATTATTACCCTTAACAAATATGAAGTGACCATACTTATTTTTTCTTACTTTTGTTGGTTTAAAGCCTATTGTGTCTGCAAATGGAATTGCAACACCTTCTTTTTTCTTATTACCATTTGCCTGAAATATGGATGACCATCCTTTCACCCTGAATCTATATTTATCTTTTACAGTAAAATGTAAGTCTTGTATGTAGAAAATATGTAGCCTGAGTTTTTGCATCAAGTCAGCTAACCTGTGCCTTTTTAGAGGAAAGTTTAAGCCATTCACATTAATGGAGAATATTGATAAGTCTGGTAAAATTTTGGGTATCGAGTTTTTTGAAAGTCCAATGGACATTTTTAATCCCTTTGCCACTGTGGTAGTTGGAGTTTGATCAAAAGTTTCTGAGTGAGTTAACTTTAGTGGTAGAAGATTGGGCTGCTCATTATGGATGATAGGTCTGAGAATATCCTGAAGAGCTGGTTTGGTTATGGCAACTTTCTTCAACATATGAATGTTATAAAAGTATTTAATTTCTCCATTATAAATGAAACTCAGTTTAGCTAGATACAGGATCCAGGGCTGAATGTTATTTTGCTTTAGGAGATTAAAAGTCGATGAACACCCTCTTCTGGCTTGAAAAGTTTCTGCAGAGAGATCTGCAGTCATTCTAATATTCTTCTTTTTGTAGGTAATGGCTTTCTTACATCTGGCTGCTTTGAGAATTTTCTCCTTCATATTAACTTTAGTGAAGTTAATTATGATATGCCTGGGGGATGTATCATTGGGATCGAGTCCTGCTGGGGTTCTGAAACTGTCTTCTGTCTAAATTTCAGAATCTCTTGTCATGTCTGAAAAATTCTTTCATAATTTAATTGAGAAGGGCCTCTGTGACTTGCAAGGGCACTTCATCACTTTCAAGGATTCCAATGAGGCAGATATTAGCCTTCTAATTATCCCAGAGCTCTCTGACAGAATTATCCAGTTTTGCTCTTCATTTCTCTTCCTCTTTGAGAGTTCGGAAGCATTCAAAGTCTTTATCGTCAATGTCAATCAGAAATTCTTTCTTCTGCTTGCTCCATTCTGTTACTGAGGAATTCTACTTTAGTTTTCAGATCTTTGAGGGCTGAAAACTCTTGCTTCAGTGCTTCAAAATCATTGGTGGTTTTGTCTTTAAATTCGTTAAATATTGAGACAACTTTTGAATTTCTCCTCGAATTTCTAATTCCAACTTTTAAATTGGTCCTCAAATTTCTAATTCCAAATGTTCCTCCACTTCATTTATCTTGTTTGAAATCCAAATTATGAATTCAATTTCTGACATCTTGGGCAGCTGTTTATAAATGGGATCTTCAGTTACATCTGCCATATCTTTCCTTGGGTGGGGGGGGGTTTGATCTATTCTGGTTATTCATATTACCAGAGTTTTTCTGCTGATTCTGCCCATGATTGTTTTACACCATTTGATTTTTCCCCTGGAGCTTTGTTGAGGACCCATACAGTGCTATGGCCTTAGAAACTGGGGTCCTGTTTGGTGTAGTGGGGCTAAGTGGTTCTGTCTTTTTTTTCAGCTTGTCTCTGTTTGACCCTAGTGAAACAGTTACTCTGGGTTGAAGTCTCAGTTTTGGAGAAATACCAGCAATTAAGTCACCCCAAAGCCCACAGACAACAATTGGAAAAGGAAAATCAAACCTTTCTACAAGCACACACCCAGGGCACCACTTGAATAGTCCTTGGACGATTGGTTCAGTTCAAAAGGTCCAAATCAATTGTCTCAGTCAGCACCTGTCTCAGGTGGAAGAGTTTAAAAGGTCTCTGGCAAACGGATTGCAGAGGTCTTTTGACAACTCAGGTATGGCTTGCTCCGTTGCTCCGTGGAGTCAGGAGGACCCCCCCCAGCAAATAGATTAGTCTGGGCAGGTTGATGCCTCCTTCCCACCTCGCACCTCTGTCACACCCAGTCACTGATAGACCTGCAGGGCTGTGACCCAGTTGCCTCTAGTGAACAGATACTTCAGGTGTTCACACCTGCCTCTATCCTGCAGGGTGGGGTGAGGCCTGATGGCCTTGGGCACTTGATGAAGGCTGGGGTGTGTTCACTCAGTTCCAGCCCCACCCCTGATTGATGTTACTGACAGAACAGAACAGAACAACTTTGCAGAAATTTGTCTCTGACCCTTGTATATTCCCCTGCAGAAGAGAAGCTGTTTTGAGTTCCCAGAACCTGCGCCTCAGGATCTGTCTTTGCTCCTGCAGGTTTGTATTTGGTTAGCTGTCAGTTCTAGCCTCCTGCCTTCCTTTTTCTATAGGCTGTCTTGTCTTACTTTTCATGTTGCTGCAATCCCCTGAAGGCTGTGTGTGTCCTAGGCTCAGTAAGGTGGTCCTCTTTGTCAGCCCCGCCCTGGGAACTTCCCAGCTATGTGCGTGCGTTTCTAGTTTCTGAGGTCCACCCAGGCCAGTACCACCTCATGCAAACCCTTTACTTACGGGGCCTGCATTTCCATTCCAGATCTGTTCTGCGGTGGTTGCCACCTGAGAAGATGCCCGGTTTCCTCTGGTTGCCCAGAGAGACAGGGGGTGTGGCTTCAGAATATCCGAAAGCGAGCCCTATTGTTGCCAAAAATGGCTGCTGCTCTGTGCCTCAGGGCACCACAGCTCTGGTGTGGTTCCCTCTCAGCCGACCATCGTCTCATCACTCCTGTGCCACAAATTCAGCACTGACCACCTGCAGTCTAGGCCCTGTCCACACCCCTCAAGAAATCACCCAAGAATCTGGACTCCTGGTGGACAGGCCTCCAGACCTCAGAATGAGAGTGGAGGGGATTACTGGGAGCTCAGAACTGTAGGTAGAGGATATATACAGTTCTATACACTTTTATGCCTGGCAGGAGAATGTTGTGGCACCCTAGTAGGGTAGGTAGGTCCTGTTTTTAGAAGATCTCTCCCATGGAGTGTAGTGGAAAAACCTTTGAACTCTGCTTGTTTGTTTGTGGGGCACTCCGAGGCATTCTCATGGGGGAGGGGACTCCTATCCGCATTGGTGATGGATTTTGTACCTTTTGTTTGTATCCTTGGGGTCGCAGCTCACCTTAGCGGGATTGATGTGCATTCTTCAACCTTCTCTCTTGGTGCAGCTCTAATCTACCAGGTTACTTGCTAAATTTCTGTCCTTTAACTCTCCTTCTGGATGGCAGCCTCTGTGGAAAGGTGGCTTCTGTCAGCCATCTTGTCTCTTCCCTGCTATGTGTTTGAATTTAATTGTGTTTTCCTCTCATGTTGGCGTATCGTTAGTCATCTGCTAGTTTCAAATTAGTATTCAGTACATGGGATGCTTGCTTTTCCATTCTTGCAATACTTAACTAAGGGGAATGTTCTTCAACTCCATTCAGGTAAATACAAAACATATAAAGTCTTCCTCTTTTTTGTGGCTGAATAGTATTCATAATAGTATTCCATTAATAAACCACAGTTTATTAATCTGTTCATGGGTTGATAGGCACTCAGGTTGTTTCCACAACTTTACAATTGTGAATTGAGCTACTATAAACATTCTAGTGCAAATGTCCTTATGGTAAAAATGATATTTTTTTCTTCTGGGTAGATACTTAGTAATGGGATTATGGAATCAAATGGAAGGTCTGCTTCAGCTCTTCGAGGTTGAGGCAAGAGAATCACTTAAGCCCAAGAGTTTGAGGTTGCTGTGAGCTATGACGCATTGACACTCTACCCAGGGAGACAGAGTGAGGCTCTGTCTCAAGAAAATAATGAAAGAAAGAAATGACTCGGAAACATAAAACATTTTGCTAAGTGAAAAGACTACATATTTTAGAAATCTGTTCACATGAATTCTAGATCAGTCAAAATAATAGTGACAGAAATCAGATTAGTAGTTGGTGCACAGCATCAGGGGAGATAATTGACTGAAAATGGGCACAAGAGAATTTGAGTGAAAATGGGCACAAGAGAATTTGTTGGGGGGATGGGAAAATTCTATATCTTGAATATGGTCATAAAACTATTATATATATTATTTAAACAATCACCCCATTGTCCACAGAATTAAATTCAACCTACTTAATACAGCATAAAAATTGTTTATGATGTTACCACTGCCTACTCTTGAAGACTTGCAAGTTTATACTTTCACATGATTCTTTTGTCAGTCAGAACAGATTTTAGACACACCCCTCTGCTAAACTAGAAGTTCTGTGTTTAGAAAATAAGCCTTCATGAAACTGCCTTATTTATTATTAACTTCTATATGCTTGGAGTCTTTTTTTTTTTTTTTTTTTGTAATCTGGAGAAAACCCTCACTGATCCCTGCATATGTTTGGGCTCACATAATTCCATCATGAAATATATAAAATCTGAGTTCTGTTGGATGTTCTTTCAATATAAAACTCCTAATATTAGCCCATAAATTCCTGCATAAAATAACTTTCTCTTTGAATTCCCAGAGAATATTTATTCTCAGAAGGAATCCTCTCCTTTAATTAAATTTGCCAGCCCTTGTAATTCTGATTAGCCTATGAGTTCTGATCACAGATTGAGCCAACTCCTGCCTAAAGGGAAAAAAAGTCTCTAATTTAAAATCCTTGCCAAGTTTATACTATGCAATCTCTCACAAATATTTCCTTTACGTAGTCTAAATTCCTGACTCACACAACTAGAAAATGTAAGAAAATGGCTATTGTTTAAGTCACTCAATTTTGGGTTAGTATTTTATGCATCACTAGGGAACTGGTATTCCTCATAGTAGTGTAAATTTGCATGCTATATTGAAAAATCATTTAGCACTATCTACTAAAGTTGACTTATGCATGTTCTATCACCCATTGTTATCTCTCCTAAACATATATTGATCCAATCAAGAGACATATACATGCTGGTTTATAACAACACTAGTTGAAATAGCAAAAAAGTAGAGACAATTCAAATATCTAGCATGATAACAATGGATAAAGTGTGTTATATTTATAAAATAGACAATAGCTGCAATCAATATGGACAAATTACAGACATACACACATCAATATGGATAAATTCTGCAAGCATACTGTGGACGGAAGGACACCAGACACACCATAGTTTGTTTCCTACGATTTCATTTTTTAAAAATTCAATGATAGGCAAAACTGACATATGAATACATATGAATTAGAATTCAGGAGAGCAGTCACTTTTGTGGCAGAAGCAGCAGTGGCAATTCCTACGTACACTTTAGAAGAATGCATATGTGCCCAAGTGTGTGTGTTCTTGGGTGGAGTGTTCTACAATGGTGTTAAGTATAATTAGTTTATAGTGTTCCTGCCTTCTCTTGCCTGTTGATTGCCAAAGTTGTCCTAGCAATTGCTGGAAAAAAAAAAAAAAGCAGTATTAAAGTCTCCAACTTATATTTCAGTTGTCTATTTTCCCTTCTATTTCTGTTAGTTTTTGTTTTAAATATTTTGGGGCTCTGATTTAGGTACACAAATATTTATAATTGTAATGTATAATCACCTTGATGGATCAGCGCTTTTATCATTATAAAATATGGACCACACTTTCCTGTTTCTTCACATGTCTTATAAATTTTTGTTGAAAACCAGACATTTAAAATGTTATTTTTAAGGGGAATAGACTATATTAAGTGGGCTTGGTTATGGTGCCAGCCACATATAACAGGGATGGTGGGTTCACACTCAGCCCAGGCCTGCTAAACAACAATGACAACTACAATAAAAAATAGCTGGGTGTTATGGGATCACAGGCATGAGCCACTGCACCCCGAGAGGGTTTGTTGTTTCTACTGGTTTTAACTTAAAGTGAGTTTTAAAACTTACTCTGTAAAGCCTCAATTCTTTTTCAATGTAACTTCTGAAGTCTCTGCTTAGTAGTTAACTTGGTAGTCAGCTAATGATGAGATGGGGACATTCTTTTTTTTTTTTTTTTTTTTTTGGAGTTTTATTTATTTATTTTTTATTGTGGAGAAGGGGCAGGGAAAGAAGGCGGGGGAAGAGGTGAGTGACAGGGTCGGGCCAGTGGCATGGTACCACATTGGCTGTATCTAGGTA
>CAUYPK010078512.1:0-15350 GCA_963574355.1 Loris lydekkerianus | reverse complement strand
AAAGGGAATCAAATCTTTGATTGTTTTTTCCCCTTGACCATTGTTGGTGTATTTAAAGGCTACAGATTTATGAGTGTTAATTTTGTATCCTGAGATGTTACTATATTCCTTGATCACTTCTAGGAGTTTTGTAGTTGATTCCCTGATATTTTCCAGATATATAATATATCATCTGCAAAGAATGACAATTTGATCTCCTCTGGTCCTATTTGGATCCCCTTGATTGCCTTTTCTTGCCTGATTGCAGTGCTTAAGACTTCCATTACAATGTTAAAAAGCATTGGAGACAGTGGACATCCTTGCCTGGTTCCTAATCTGAGTGGAAATGTTTTCAATTTTACTCCATTCACTATGATATTGGCTGTGGGTTTGCTGTAGATGACCTCTATCAGTTGAAGAAATGTTCCTTCGATACCTATTTTCTTAAGTGTTCTGATCAAGAAAGGATGCTGGTCATTGTCAAAAGCTTTTTCTGCATCAATTGAGAGAATCATATGGTCTTTGTTTTTTTTTAATTTGTTTATGTGATGTATTACATTTATGGATTTATGCATATTGAATCATCCTTGGGACCCTGGGATGAAACCCACCTGGTCGTGGTGTATAATTTGTTTGATGTGTTGTTGGATTCTGTTTGCTATGATCTTATTGAATATTTTTGCATCAATATTCATTAGTGATATTGGTCTATGATTTTCTTTTGTTGTTGGGTCTTTTCCTGGTTTGGGTATCAGGGTGATATTTGCTTCATAGAATGAGTTGGGAAGTATTCCTTCTTTTTCTATGTTTTGGAAAAGATTAAGTAGTATAGGTAATAGTTCCTCTTTAAAGGTTTGGTAGAATTCTGATGTGAAGCCATATGGTTCCAGGCTTTTCTTTTTGGGGAGACTTTTTATAGTTAGTGCTATTTCAGAGCTTGTTATAGGCTTGTTCAACATTTCCACTTCTTTCTGGCTAAGTCTGGGAAGGCAACATGTTTCCAAGTATTGATCTATTTTCTTCAGATTTTCATACTTCTGAGAGTAGAGTTTTATGTAGTATTCATTAAGGATTTGCTGAATTTCTGAGGAGTTCGTTGTTATTTGGCCTTTATCATTTCTGATTGATAAAATTAGGGATTTTACTCTTCTACTTCTGGTTAGATTAGGTAACAGTTTATCTATTTTATTGACCTTTTCAAAAAACCAGCTCTTTGATTGGTTGATCTGTTGTATGATTTTTTTGTTTTCAATTTTATTAAGTTCTGCTCTAATTTTAGTTATTTCTTTACTTCTGCTGGGTTTAGGGTTGGAAAGTTCTTTCTTTTCCAGTTGCTTGAGATGATCCTTTAAGTTATTTACTTCCTCTCTTTCTGTTCTCTTGAGGAAAGCTTGCAACACTATAAATTTTTCTCTTAGGACTGCCTTTGCTGTATCCCTGAGGTTCTGATAGTTCATTTCTTCATTATTGTTTTGTTCCAAAAATTTAGCAATTTCCTTCTTAATCTTGTCTATGACTCAGCTATCATTTAGCATGAGGTTATATACTTTCCATGTTTTTGTATGTGTGTGGAGATTCCTGTTGTTACTGAGTTCAACTTTTATTCCATGGTGGTCCGAGAAAATACAAGGAATGATTTCTATTTTTTAAAATTTTCTGAGGTTACAGTTGTGACCTAACACGTGATCAATTTTGGAAGATGATCCATGGGCTGATGTGTATTAGGTTTTGTTAGGATGAAATGTTCTATAGATGTCTATTAGATGCAAATGTTGAATGGTTAAGTTTAATTCTAAAATTTCTTTGTTTAGCTTCTTTTTTGAGGGTCTATCCAACACTGCCAGAGGACTGTTAAAGTCTCCAACAATTAGGGTGCTGAGGGAAATCAAATTGCTCAAGTCAGTTAGAGTTTCTCTTTTAAATTGAGGCTCATTCTGGTCGGGTGTATAGATGTTGATAATTGAAATCTCATCATGTTGAGTGTTGCCCTTAACAAATAAGAAATGACCATCATTGTCTTTTCTTACTTTGATTGGTTTAAAGTCTATTGTATCTGTGAATACAATTGCAACATCTGCTTTTTTATGATTTCCATTTACCTGAATTATAGATGACCATCCGTTCACCCTGGGTCTATATTTATCTTTTAAGGTAAGGTGAGATTCCTGAATTTTTGTATCCAGTCAGCCAATCTGTGTCTCTTTAGAGGGCAATTTAAGCCATTCACATTAATTGAGAGTAATGATAAACCTGACAGAGTTTTGGGTATCGAGTTTTTTGAAAGTCCAGTGGACATTTTTAATCCTTTTGCCACTATGGAAGTTAGAATTTGATCAAAAGTTTCTGAGTGATTTTACTTTGGTGGTGGAGGATTGTGTTGTTCATTATGGAGGATAGGTCTGAGAATATCTTGAAGAGCTGGTTTAGTTATGGCTAATTTCTTCAACATGTGAATATCATTAAAGTATTTAATTTCTCCATCATAGATGAAACTCAGTTTAGCTGGGTACAGGATCCGGGGTTGAAAGTTATTTTGTTTAAGGAGATTAAAGGTCGATGACCACCCTCTTCTAGCTTTAAAGGTTTCAGCAGAGCGATCTGCAGTCATTCTAATGTTCTTCCCTTTGTATGTAATGGTTTTCTTCCATCTTACAGCTTTCAGAATTTTCTTTTTCATATTAACTTTAGTGAAATTAATTATAATGTGTCTATGAGAATTTTTATTTGGGTTGAGTCATGCTGGTGTTCTAAAACTGTCTGCTATCTGAATTTCAGAATCTCTTGGCATGTATGGAAAATTCTTTTTAATTATTTCATGAAGTAAAGCATCTGTATTCTTTGCAGCAAGCTCATCACTTTAAAGTATTCCTATATGGCGAATATTAGATCTCTTCGAATTATCCCAGAGCTCTCAGAGAGAATGATCTATTTTTGTTCTCCACTTTTTTCCTCTTTGAGTGTTTGGGAGTGTTCAAAAGCTTTGTCTTCAATATCAGAGATTCTTTCTTCTGCCTGCTCAATTCTGTTACTGAGGGATTCTACTGTATTTTTTAGATCTTTGAGGGCTGCAAATTCTTGCTTTAATGTGTTAAAATCTTTGGTCATTTTCTCTTTAAATTTGTTAAATTCTTGAGACATCTTTTGAATTTCTACTTTAAATTCTAATTTCATCATTTCCTCCATTTTGTTGATCCTATTTGCTATCCAAATTCTGAACTCAATTTCTGTCATCTCAGCCATTTGTTTGGGAATAGGATCTTGTACTGTACCTGCTTCATCATTTCTTAGGGAAGTTGATCTATTCTGATTGTTCATGTTGCCAGAGTTGTTCCACTGATTCCACCTCATGATTGTTTTTCTCTGTTGGCTAGGTAGTCTGGTAAGGTGAGATTGAATTGGGGTTTCCTGGGGTTGTTAAGGATCTGAGACTGATGACTGCAGCTTTTTCCCCTTTAGCTTTGCAAAGAATCTGTGATACTACAGTTTGAGGCTGAGGAACCTGCTTGGTGTGGTGGGGTTAGGTGGCTCAGTCTTGTATTCAACTGGTTCTTGTCCTATCCTGGTGGATCAGTGACTCTGGTGAAGTTTTATCTGTGAAGAAATACAAGCAATTAAGAAACCCCACCTCCCCAGGCAATAACTGAAATGGGAAAATCGACTCTTCCTGTTACTACACAACCAGGGCATCCCCCTAGAGAGTCCTTGGGTAATTGTCCCAAGTTAGGGGTTCTGAACCAATTGACTCTGTCAGTACGAACTCTCAGGTGGAAGACTTTGAAAAATCTCCAGCAGCTAGATAGTAGAGGTCTACTGGCTGCTCAGATTTGGCTCTCTCCAGTGCTCTACAGAGTCAGAAAGGCCCGCCTGGTAGCACAGTAGGACCAGAGGGCTGAGTCTCTTTCTTCACTTTGTTCCTTTTTCATGTCTAATCACTGGTGACCCTGCAGGGCTGCAATCCTGTTTCCTTCAATAATGCAAAGTGCCAGGGCTTAGCGCCTGTCAGAGTCAAAGGTCAATGCCCCCAAGGCCTGGCCACTACCCTTGGCTACCAGCCAGCTGTGGGAGCTGAGGCCTGCCTGCCTCAGGTATTCAATTTCCACTGTCAGGTGTTCCACTTGGGCTCAGTCTAATCCTGGGGGTACCAGGTCTGCAAATGCTTATTTCCCTCAACCATTGTGCCTTTATCCCTGATGCTCTGCAGCACCAGTATCCCTATAGAGTGACTTCTAGTTTCCTCTGGCAGTGCACAGAGTTCAGGGGGTGTTTCTCCAAGATTGGACCCCAGCGTTATCACTCTATTGTTGCTGGATCTTTGTGGGAAGTGCCCCTGCATAGTTCACTACCACTGCCAAAGCCAGAGAATTCTGGCTGTAGTAGCAGCTCTAGGAGCATGCTGCACAGAGATCTGGCAGCAGGGCGGGGTACATTGCACGGATTCTGGTGGTATCTAGCTCCTGGTGACTTCAGCAAGATCACTGCTCCACTGGCAGTTCTGGTTGGGCAGGGGCCTGGCACGAGGGCAGGGCAGGCTCAGGGCACAGCTTCAGTGGTATCCGAATGGGTGGAGCACAGCGCATGGCCTCAGCAGACTCCCATAGGGCTGGGTGCAGTGTGCAGCCTCCATGGTCTGGGTGGCTGGGGGGGCGCTGCGCGGCCTTGGAGGTCTCTGGGTGGGTGGGGCATGGGCACAAAGGCAGGGAAGAAGCGGGACTGACCAGGCCGGGGAGGCTACTTGTTCAGGCAGGCTGGGAGGGGTGGGCACTGCTCATGAGCCTCCTTCCTCAGTCTCTGCAGCGGTTAGGGATCTGGTTTAACCCGTTAGTGGGTGGGGTGGACTGACCGTTCAGAATGGCAGGGAAAATGTAAGTTCAGTTTTTCTGCCTGGTAAGAGAATGATCAGAGTCACCGCAGGGTCCTACTGGAGGAAGAAGTACCCACTTCTTACTCCTCTAACCTGAGGGTTGAGACAAGAGATCCTCAGTTCACTACTTGCCTGTAGAAATCCCAGAGGAGCAAACGAAGAGCAAAGAGCAAAAAGAAAAGGAAAAAAAGAAAAGAACCCTCAGCTTTCTTGGGGGAGGGGTCAGGCATTTTTCCTTTCCATTGAGTTTTGTACCTGGAGATTGTTGTCTTGGAATTGCAGCTTGCTTCAGTAAGGGTGACCTGTAGTTATCTCTCTTCTCTCTCGGTTGGGCTTCCTGTCTTCAGTTCAATTGGATACCCTCTGGACATTATCCTTCTCTCTGGACAGGAGCCCATGTTTGAGCTCCACATTGAATTTTTAAAATAAGACATAAAGCATGCATTTATCAAGTTTTCTCAGAGAACTTGATGAAATTTGTGGTTGAAAGACAGCCTTTTCACCTATTCCTTTTGCTTTCCCTTCCCTTACATACATCTGTCCTTGACACACAAAGTGTTGTGGCCCATGGCTGGGTCTTTCAGACCTCCACAGAACTCTCACTTGTCGGCCAAGTCTGACTCTTACCTGTCTGGAAATGTTCCCAAAGCCAAGTGCAATTTTCCACCATAGTAAAGATGCTCTTTACCATATCCAGTGGTCAGTGATTAGACACAAGAGTAGATCACATTTGAATACAGAAAATAGATGTGCACCTGATGTTTGGTCATAAGAACACAGTGTTTTGGAGGAAGACAAAATGCAGGAAAGGTCAGTATATCATTGTCCTGTGATACTGAGGAGTTGTTTTTGTCCTCTTTCCTTCTGTTGAGTGATAATGTTGTATATCATCCACAGGTCAAAGTTTTAATACTTGGTTGCAAGCTATGCCTTGGACCATTCTTTATTTGCATCTCATATAAACCTCACCTGCCAAGGAAATTGTCTTATAAACCAAGAACAAGGACCATGAGTCAAAATTTCATAAGACCCTAACTACATCATGCCTCTCCGGTCCCCACTCCAAGCCCGTAGCATGTTCTAACACATCCTTGTCAACTGAATGACTGCCAGCGACCTTGTAAATGGATGGATTTTCCCCTCTGTCTCTGGTAAGTTGAAGAGTGCTGGGACCCTGAGAAATGCTCCTTTGGTCTACTTTGAAAAAGATAAATTATAATTCTCTAAGGTGATACCATAAATACCACCCTGCTCACAAATGGGTCCTATTACTCCCTTCTCTTCCTCACCCCACTATAAATAGTCTCAATTTTTAACAAAAATCATCGAAGTACAAATGC
Source organism: Loris lydekkerianus (assembly GCA_963574355.1). Classification (NCBI taxonomy): domain Eukaryota; kingdom Metazoa; phylum Chordata; class Mammalia; order Primates; family Lorisidae; genus Loris; species Loris lydekkerianus. The sequence continues at coordinate 9,170 of CAUYPK010078512.1, read as the reverse complement.
CCTCAAATATCACAGAGATAAGCCATGCAATATTGGAAATAAAACAAAACAAAACTTTTACAACTACACTCCCAAAGAAATCCTTCAAGAAAAACACTATAGAAAAAAAAAAAAAAAATGAGGTCCAGAGCAAGCTAAAAGAATGTAAATGTATATTTTAGGACCATCATGAAGTTAGGAGAGAAAGAGCTTTGTGGGGTATCTCCATCTTCAAGTGGGAAATCAGAATATACTGATGTGAAATTCTACTTTCTTTCATGAGTGGGAAGAAAGCAATGTACTCTTACATGTGTGGAGAGGAGACGAGGTTAATATTTTTAAACTTTTCTCTTACTCCTATCAAGAAACAGGATGCATACATGCATGAACACATATGTACATTTTCAGTGTAGAGCTGACTAGCCCATGCTAGCTGGAGTAGAGAACTGTGGGCCATTGAAACAACTTTTGTGTATGCAGCTCATATTAGGAGACAAAGAAATGTCATTGCTCATGGTTCTTGGTATTAAGAACCAAGCAGGGTGGTATTAAGGACCCACTCCCTCTTCCTTGGAAACAAAAGTCCTCAGCCATATCCTATGGCTGGTAGGACTATGGACACGTGATTGAAGTGTAAGCATACAGTGGCAATGAGCTGTGTTGTGTGTGCACGCAAGAGTGTGAGATTCTCCTTCCGTCATGTAAGACCACGTAGAAATGTCACCCTGTTCTGCTTGCAACTAGCCCTAGAGCCAAATGCCTTCAATAACCTTTAACCACTAACAAGTAAATGTAAAAGTAAGATAAGAATAAAACTAAGTTTCCAGGCTACTTACCAATCAATCTCTGTTTACAGACTAAACTGAGGCTGAACTAGGTACTCAACAAAGTACCCCCCAATCTAATCATTACCAACTATTTTTTACGAGTTATTTATTTGGAAAAACAGACAATCCTGAATTCAACCCTTTGAAAATGAACCATAAAAACTGAAAGACATACATTAATGATTAGCTTTTAATAGACCTATTGTGTTATTTATTTTCTTGTTTGGTTCACGTTTGAATCTGAGCTAAAGAATATAAGCAATAGCTTTTCTGTTTAGCATTCAGACAAGTAGCAGTGACACAGCAAATTTGGACTGTTTGATATTGGCCCAATCTCACATCCATTTCCAAAGGGCAGCCTGTGTTTTTAGCATTCACTAATGAAATCACGTGTTACCGTCTCACTGCCACACACTGCTCCTTGCAGATAGGATATCACAGCCCCAGAAACAACTTGCAAGCTTATTTTTTTCTTTTAACAGCCAAGGCCACTGAGAAATAAGTGATGAGGGGGTGGAAGGAAGGAATATTTTAAAGCAAAAACTCAAGCTATACTTGTGATTTCTGAAAAAGAAGAAGAAAAATAATGAAGACTGCAAGTCTTTAGCTATTCTTGTCTAATTATTATTACTACTTTAAAATAAATTGATTAGAAATAGGCTACAATCCCAGATATATAGAGCAAAAGGCATATTTTTGCTCTAATCAATAAAGCCAAATTTTAGTATCTGCCGTCAAAGCATGCAGTGTTTTCTTCCAAACTCCTCCCAGGTCAAATATTCTGAGAAAGTTTCATGTTTCCTGCTTTTTATTGTTGTTGTTATTTTGAAAGTACTATGGAAGGAAACATTTTGTCAATAGGACATCATAAATTAAAAGCTGAATTGGCATTGCCTAGAGTGTTATTAGTAAGTTATTAGGGACTTATGCAACAATTTGGTTAGGCAAGGCACACTTAAAGAGATCCTTCCCCTTTAATCTTTGAACAGAAAGGATTTAGTTTATATCTACTCACTCAACTAACCATTTATACTTGTGAGAATATCAGCAGGTTAGTCACTATAAGCTCTGCCTATCTATCCATTAAGTACACTCTACCTGAGTGCCTGGATCATGAGTCTCCAAGGTAGCCATTCAAACAAACCCAAGAAAAATATGCCTCTTCCTGCTAAAAATTGCAACAAAATAATTAAGCTGATAACATGGCAATGCTCCATCCCATCTTCTGCTTCTTTGTGCCCTGAATGAGTTGTAAAGCCTTAAGAAGACATTGTAATGTTCACAATTTATAAAAGCATCAATTCTCTTACAAAGAATTGTGATTTCATATTTCTTCTCCACCCCCAAACCCTTCTCTTCACCACCTGGGACATTCCAAAAGTTGTCCAGTGATATGAGGAGAAACTGTAGACCACAGAGAATGTCAAATTGAATGTCAATAGAAGTCAACTCAAAGAGTTTGCATTTTCAGTAGGCAATCCCTGGGCAAGGATATATCACCAACTCTGTAGTATGCCTCAATATCAAATTTTGTTCTGGGCTTTTGCATAGACACAATCTCAATTATTTCAATGAGAAAAAGAATAACAAAGAAAAAAAAAACATGGAAAGCTTAACTCATACTATAGCCTTTAAAACATGATGAATAATATTTATTTCTTCACATTGCACTGAAAAGGGGAAAAAGAGACGAGGGAGAAAAAGAAGAAAGAGAAGATAAAGGAGAAATGGAATGAGGATGAGATGAGGGAGAGGAGAAGGAAAAAAGCAGACCCTGAAAGCTCAAAGCTGAATAGACCCTCACAACCTGCCCATAAGATTCCCCTGTTGGACATAAAGAATCTCCCAGAATACCAACCTCAGGCAAGGTCACTCTGAGTTTATGATAAAATAAGGTAAAAAAATTGTTTCATAATTTTGTTTAAGCATAAAACAAGATCATTGCTCCACTCACAAATAGCCAGCATCTACCTCTCTTGCTTAAAATGAGTGATTGTGACTTCTTTTCAACTATAATTTAATCCCCCTCTAGCCCTATTGCTAAGACTTATTGACCTACCTAACTTTCCAGATATGCCAAGAGATTCTGAAATTCAGATAGCAGACAGTTTCAGAACTCCAGCACGACTCAACCCGAATAATAGTGAATACTCTGAGCTAACCTACACTAACTCTATGATATTTCTTGATTAGTCTGGTCTTAACTCAAAGGAGTTAGCCAGAAAAAGGATCCAATATTTGACATCATCTTTTATAGAGATAAGAACTTCCTGTCTGCACGACACTGGTCCAGAAATAGGGCCTTTGGAACGTATTGCTACTAACACAGCCAAGACACAGAGGTTTATTTGGACATAGCAGACTGCATCTAATCAGTTGGATTTTGAAACATTTCATTTCCAATCATTAGGACATTTTCTTCAGCGCCTTAAGTTTGAAAAAAAATGCTCAAAGGTGTTTCAGACTACTATATTCTCTCAACATCAGAACATACATGATACTGGCATATCATAAGTGAACCAAAGAGTTCCACTTTGCTATTCAGTAAACGCACCTGTTCTCTTCCAGACATTCAGCACCAGCTACATTTGGTGGTTCGGGGGCACCCACGTGCTAGAGCATACACCAGTTTTTACATAGATTGGTGATGAACCGAGAAAAATCAGGACAAGAGAAGTTTCAAAAAATTAAATACATTGAATTTTTACACATCTTTTGGTTATTTTTCGTTCTGAATTGAAATAGTTCTTTGTTTACAAACAATATTTAGGTTTTTGTTACTTTCTATCAGCAAAATTCGTAACTGGCAAGTCTATGCCAGTCCCCAGATTTTTTTTCCAATTTTTCAACAAAATCCACAAGTCCAGACTTCTCTGTAAAGAAAGTTTTCTCAGCTTTGAGACTTCCACTGGCCCTATGAGAACTGCCATCTCTCAAATGCTGTGACCAGTAGTCTGCAGGGCCTGTCCAGGCAACTTGCCCTTATCTTAGATGGTCATCTGGGTCTCGGAGGCTCCTAATCTAGTCTTTTTTTTTGTAGAAACAGAGTGTCACTTTATTGTCCTCGGTAGAGTGCCGGGTTGTCACACAGCTCACAGCAACCTCCAACTCCTGGGCTTAGGCGATTCTCTTGCCTCAGGTTCCCAAGTAGCTGGGACTACAGGTGCCTGCCACAATGCCCAGTTACTTTTTTGTTGCAGTTTGGCCGGGGCCGGGTTTGAACCCACCACCCTCAGTATATGGGGCTGGCACCCTTCTCACTGAGCCACAGGCGCCACCCAAGTCTTGATTGTTTCTTTGGTTTTTTTTGTGTTTTTTTGTAGTGTTTGGCCGGGCCTGGGCTTGAACCCGCCACCTCTGGCATATGGGGCCGGTGCCCTACTCCTTTGAGCCACAGGCGCCACCCGAGTCTTGATTGTTTTGACAATGCCTTAGAGATACGCTGGTGACTCCCAGATACATAACATATTTCTCTTACTAAGTATCTTGGGAAATGCTTGGGACCAATTCTTATTTTGAATTTTTTTGGCTTTTGGAACATTTACAGACAATCTAACATTTGAGCATCCCATGTCTGAAGATCCAAAACGTGAAACATCCCAACCAGCATCTCCTTTATTTATTTATTTTTTTGAGACAGAGTCTCACTGTGTTGCCCTCTGTAGATTGCCATACCATCACAGCTCACAGCAACCTCCAACTCTTGGGCTTAAGCGATTCTCTTGCCTTGGCCTCCCAAGTAGCTGGGACTATAGGTGCCCGCCACAGCACCTGGCTATTTATTTTTTGTTTCAGTTGTCCTTGCTGTTTAGCTGGCCGGAGCCAGGTTTGAACCTACCAGCATGGGTGTATGTGGCCAGCACCCTACCCACTGGGTTAGGGGCACCGCCTGAGCATTTCCTTTAAACAGCATGTCAGTGCTCAAGAAGTTTCAGCTGACGCGCAGCGCCTGTGGATCAAGGAGTAGGGCACTGGCCCCACATACTAGAGGTGGAGGGTTCAAACTCAGCCCAGGACAAAAAAAAGTTCAGCTGTTAAAGCATTCTGGATTTCAGATTTGCAGATGTGGTATGCTCAAGCTATACCACTCCCCTAACCTCCAATTACTCCTAACAACTTCACCTAGAAGTTCCTTTGACACTTCACAGCAAGCCTGGGTGTCCCACTACTTCACCCTCTGATTCTGCTCCTGCATCTATCTCTATAAATGCTGCCACCAACTACCAAGTCACCCAATCAGAAACCCTCTTTCCTCCAACTCCCATTTAATTGGGTTCTAAATCATGTCGATTCTAGCTCCTGAAATAGGACTAGCGTGTGTTTCCTGCTGTCCGTTTTTACTTGCCTTTCAATTCCCATTTTTAGATTTGCAGTTGTACTTACTCTGCCTCTCATTCAACAAATGTTTACTGAGCATCCATCATGTGCCAAGTAAAATGCGAGATGCCAGGGTCTCTGTGGATCAAAAAACACATAAATCCTGCCCTCAGGGAGCTCATAGTTTGGTGGGGAAAAACAAACATGTAAAAAAAAAAAAAACCAAACTTGTCAGGGATGCAGCAAATAAAGATATTATCTTATGTCTACCTTGGAGCTAGAGAATACAGCACTTTCTCAAATGCAAACTTGATTATAACTTAAAGTCCTCCCACTGTTACCAGTGTCTACACAATCTCTCTACCAGACAAGGCTCTTAAGTTTCTAGTCTCATCATCGGCCTGCCATCTTCCACATGCACCTGAAGCGCCAGCCCCGCCAAATTCCTTGCAGCGTCCTGGACGGAGCCACGTTCGTGCTGTCTGCCTCTCCTGTCTTGAAGACTTCCACACCCACAGCTACTGCTCAGTGACTGTGTTCATTTAACCAAAACTATCTCATTTAAGATTCACAGCAACCCTGTTGTGTCAATGGTATCCTCATTACAAACAAGGAAACTGAGACCAGGAAAGGCCAAGATAACTCGCTCAAGTTCACTGAGCCAGAGAGGGGACAGGACCAGCACTTGAACCTTAGGTAAGTCTGATTTCAAATCACAGCCAGATCATCCCTCTTGTCTGCCTGATAAAATCCCACCCATGGTGCAGGTCTCAGATCAAATGTTACTTCCTACAAAGCCCTTCATGGCCTGTGCACTCAAGTCATTCTTTGGTGCTTCCCTGGTGACTGGCACTTTTATTATAAGGCTGATTACCTTGTACCGCCCTAATTTGTTTACTCCTGTGATCCCCAGGAACCCATGAGCACCTGCTCACAATGAGGTGCACTTCCCTTCTCTAAGACCTCCATAGTGAAACGAACTTCCTCTTTTTATATAATTGTTGAATCAATGGGTTAATGAATGTTCTCCAACTGAATGTGCAACCTTTAAAAAAAAAAAAAAGAAAATCTACAAACACATGAAAAAAAGCTCATCATCCTTAATCATCAGAGAAATGCAAATGAAATTTACAATTATTATTCTTGATGTCCATTGAGCTTCTTGGGTCTATAGATTGTTTTTAACAGATTTTAAAGATTTTATGCCACTACTTCTTGAAATGTTTTAAACTTTACCTCCCACCTAGCTTTTTCTTTTTCCTGCAATTCCAATTACATGTATGATAAACTGATATTCTCCATAAGTCATTTCTTTATTTTTTTTTCAATTTTTCTTTGCACTTATTATTCTATTGTTATTATTTCTATTGTTTTGATATACTTTTCTTCTTCTATGTCTAAATCTTGTCCAATTATTTTTATCATGTAATTTGTCTCATAATTTGTTTCTAAAAATTCTGTTTTTTCTTCCTCTGTTAATCTCCTATGTATTTCTTCATTATCCTCATATTTTTCTTTAACTTCCTGAGTATTTGGAAGATTTTATGGTAAATGAATTTTATTTTTAATCATTCTAATCTATTAATTCCAATTCATCTGTCTTCTCTTTCCCTGTTTTTAATAACTTATTTTTCTCTTTGTAATCTCGATGACATTTTCCTGCTTTGCGTGTCTCGTAGTTTCTAAGAGATGTTAGGCATTGTTAATTTTATAATGTTGGCAATAGCTGTTTATTGCATTCCTTTAAGTAACGTTGGGTTTGCCTTTGACATGCAGTTAAATTACTTAAAATAATATTGTTGCTTTGGAAACTTTCCTTTAAATTTTATTAGGAAAAATTCAGGGACCTCTTTAGCCTAGCTTTAATTCATTCCCACTAACAAGACAATGTTTTCTTCAAGAACTCTAAACAATGTCACAAGTACTGTAGGTCTTTCCACTGGGCTGGGTTTGGAAACTATTCCCAGACCTGTGTGACCTCTAAAATTATCCATTTGACTATGTCTCAGTGGTTCTTTCCCTTTTCTAAGTTTTTCCTTAATAAGCCATAAATTGGCACTCAGCCAAAAACTCAAGGGCACCGCTGCCTCTGCGGCTCATCCAATCACTTTCTTTTTAACTCCCCCACCTCCAAGAGTTTGCACTGCAGTCTCATCAACTCGGCTTACCAGACTATTATTTTCTGTGTTATTGATGCAATTAGACTTCTGTATTCTTTTCAGTTTCCCTAATTGCACTGTGGCCTGACAATCTCTTCCAGGCAATAGACTGAGGCAATAATAGAGCTCATCTTTTTGTTTGTTTTCTTTCTCACAGGAATCAGAGTCTTTCACTGTTTGTTTTCCAGAATCTGAGAGCCATTTTCTTCATACACTTTTTTTTTTAAAGTTTTCTGGGTGATCAAATCTGATCTCTGTTATTCCACTGCCCGTGAATGGGAATGTGTGTGTGTATATCTTCTGTTTGTTATTACACTTTCAAATTATTCTGAAGTATAGTTAAACAACAATTTATTTGTCCAACCACCTGTTGGTGACGTTTGGTTGTTTGGGGCGTTGAGTTATTATGAATAGAACTGCTAAAACGTCCCTGTGTTTGTGTTTTGATGGGCGTATAGCTCTATATCTCTTTAGTAAATACCTGGGAGTCAAATTTCTGAGCCATACTTTATACAGCTGTTTTGATTTGCCTTCTATTTAACATTAGCAGATCTCACTGGTTTCCCAAAATGAGTGCAAAAATTTATACACCTGATAGTATAATAATTCATGAAAATTTCAGTTATTACATAATTCTCTTCAATGCTTGTCTGGTGATGCTTGTCTTTTCAAACTCAGCTATTCTGATAGATATGTAGAAGTATTTCATTGTAGACTTACCTTTCCTTTGCCATATTAATAATAATTTTGATTATATATCATATTTAATTGCTTTTTGAGATGGAGTCTCACTATTTTGCCCTCAGTACAGTGCTGTGCCATCATAGCTCACAGAAACCTCCAACTCTTGGGCTCATGTGATCCTCTAACCTCAGCCTCCCAAGTAGCTGAAACTATAGGCACCCACCACAATTCTTGGCTATGTTTTTAAGAGACAGGGGTCTGTTTTTCCATAGAGGTTGTACTAATTTGTAGTCTCATCAACAGTGTATAAGCATATTTGTTTCTCTCTCTTTCCTAGCTTCTATTGTCTTTAGACATTTCAATAATGACCATTCTGATGGGATAAGGTGGTATCTCATTATAGTTTTAATCTGCCTTTCCATGATGATTAGTGATGTTGAATCTTTTTTAATATGTTCAGCTTTTGCTATTTTCTTTTAGAAAATGTCTATTAATGTTATTTGCCCACTTATTGCTGAGTTTTTTTTTTTTTTTTTTTTTTTTTTTTGTTATTAAATCATAGCTGTGTACATTAATGCAACCATGGTGCACCATACACTGGTTTTATAGATCGTTTGACACATTTTCATCACACTGGTTAACATAGCCTTCCTGGCATTTTCTAAGTTATTGTGTTAAGACATTTACATTCTACATTTACTAAGTTTCACGTATACCCTTGTAAGATGCACCGCAGGTGTAATCCCACCAATCCCCTTCCCTCTGCCCCCCTCCTCCCTCCGTCCCCTCCCTTTCCCCCTCTTCCCTATTCTTGGGTTATAACTGGGTTATAGATTTCATGTGAAAGCCATAAATTAGTTTCATAGTAGGGCTGAGTACATTGGATACTTTTTCTTCCATTCTTGAGGTACTTTACTAAGAAGAATATGTTCTAGCTCCATCCATGTAAATATGAAAGAGGTAAAGTCTCCATCTTTCTTTAAGGCGGCATAATATTCCATGGTGTACATATACTCCATTTATTAATCGATTCATGGATCGATGGGCACTTGGGCTTTTTCCATGACTTAGCAATTATGAATTGGGCTGCAATAAACATTCTGGTACAAATATCTTTGTTATGGTGTGATTTTTGGTCTTCTGGGTATATGCCTAGTAGAGGAATTATAGGATTGAATGGCAGATCTATTTTTAGATCTCTAAG
>CAUYPK010078508.1:0-67932 GCA_963574355.1 Loris lydekkerianus | reverse complement strand
TTCTGTTTCTAGTATGTGTTTGTATATATTTGATCTACTTAAAAGCTCTCTGCAGTAAGAAGGAGAGATACTAGTATCTCCTTTTTTCCAGAGGAGAAAATAAATTCAGAGATGTTAATTGTCCCATTGTCAAGGCTTGATCCAGGACTTAGGACCCTAAATTGTGTAGTGCTATTTTATATGTTATACCCACTTGAGTTAATTACTATCAGATGATGAATATTTCTTTATGGAGAAAGAACTTGATGTAGGAGATTTTTTTTTTTTTTTTTTTTTTGGAGACAGGGCCTCAAGCTGTCGCCCTGAGTAGAGTGCTGTACCACAGCTCACAGCAGCCTCCAACTCCTGGGTTCAAGCGATTCTCCTGCCTCAGCCTCCCAAGTAGCTGAAACTACAGGCGCCTGCCACAACGCCTGGCTATTTTTTGGTTGCATCTGTCATTGTTGTTTGGCGGGCCCAGGCTGGTCAAAGCCACCAGCTCGGGTGTATGTGGCTGGCAATGTAGGAGATTCTTTTTCTTTTTCTTTTTTTTTTCCCCCTAGATGGACACCGTTGATTTAATAGAGATCTTTTGTTAAGGAATTATTTTCAGATTATGCTGTCTACTAAAATGTAAAAATATCTATTATAGACCTTTGAATTGTTGAGCTCTTCGTTTTGTTCCTAGGTTTATAGCATTCTTCGTCATGTTGCTGAGGTGTTAGAATACACCAAAGATGAGCAGTTGGAAAGCCTGTTCCAGAGGACCGCATGGGTCTTTGATGACAAGTACAAGAGACCCGGATACGGTGCCTATGATGCGTTTAAGCATGCAGTCTCGTAAGAATACCTTCTTGATTCCACTTCTACCTTGTTACCATAACTCTGGGTCTGACACACAGGTTGATACCCTGACATTTAATGGCATAACATCCATGGCATAATTCTTGCCAAATTTTAGATTATTTCAATATAAAAGGCCTATGATGTAGGCAAACTTCCCCTCTACCTTTTCTTATAGCAAGCACTGTCTTTTTAACACGTTCCCTCACTTCTCTGCACTTGCAGTTTCTTTGTTACCTCCTACTCCTTCCTAAATTTCACTGCTCCACAAGCCTTGAGGTACCACTGCCCTGAGGTTAGTTTTCCAGCCTTCTTGTGCTGCCAGGAAATATTTGGTTCCATCAGCTCTTAGAATGACTAGATGGCAGCTGGGACTTTTAGTGCCCCCAGCAAGCCATCTGGGGCTCCAGACCCCTCCCATTTTGCCCCCATGTGATGTTTTGTTTTGTGTTTTGGTATATTGTGTGGAAAAGGTGGGAATAAAAGTAATAGCTAGCATTTATGTAATTCTAACAACAACCTAAGTTTTATCATCACTGTCTTATAGCTGAGGAAAGGGCTTTGTTCAGAATCACACAACTAACATGTTGTAGAGCTGGTATTCAAACCTAGGCATTCTGGCTCTGCTCAAAGTTGGTGCTATTAAGCATTAAGCACTGTTTTATATTTCTGTCCTGTACACCTCAGGCAGTGCATTTCTTAATCTGGCCCCAGGTTACCTCTTTAGCTTCTAGCCCCAGTACCTCCTCTTTTACCGCCAAGCCTTGGCATGTGTTATTGGCACTCTTGCTTTATCGTTCTTGTAGCCATTGTCCAGATTTAACTAATGCTAATTCTTTCCCATTGTGCTTTATTATTTTTTTTTTCTTTTAATTAAGAAATAAAATTTCGGGCCAGGGGTGGTGACTCAGGCTAGCACTCTGGGAGGCCGAGGTGGGAGGATCTCTTGAGATCAGGAGTTCAAGACTATCCTGAGCAAGAGCGAGAGCCCTCCTCCCCCCAATCTCTACTAAAAGTAGAAAAATTAGCTGGGCGTGGTGGCAGGTGCCTGTCGTCCCAACTGTTTGGAGGTGGACACAGGAGGATTGCTTGAGCCCAGGAGTTTCAGTTTGCTGTCAGCTAGGGTAGGCCATGGCCCTCTAGCCCAGGTGATAGACACTGCCTTTTTTTCTTTTTTTTTTTGAGACAGTCTTACTATGTCGCCCTCAGTAGAGTGTTGTGGCGTCACGGCTCACAGCAACCTCAAACTCTTGTGCTTAAGTGATTTTCTTGCCTCAGTCTCCCAAGTAGCTGGGACTACAGGTGCCCACCACAACACCTGGCTATTTTTTGGTTGTAGTTGTTGTTTGGCGGGCCAGGAGTGGGTTCAAACCCCCCAGGTCCAGTGTATGTTGCAAGTGAGGTAGTTGGAAACAATGTCTTATCCTCTCCAGACCCTTTCCCCTCATTCATCAGTGGTAGCCACTATTCTAAAATTACTAATATGTATCGTATGTATATGTATGTTTTTACGGTTTTACTACATAGATACACCCATAAAATACATTTCAAACCTTTCTGTAGCTTGGGACTTTTACATATAAGCTATTAACTGGGCAGGGTTTCTCTAAATTATAGATGTGTGTTTCATTCATATTAATTTCTATAGAGTATTTTACTGTGAAAACATGCTCTACGTGTTCCTCTTTAAGAGATATTTAGGTGAATTTTCCCTTCTGTTTCATTTGTCACACAGTGCTGTGATGAGTGTATTATGTGTATGTCTCCCATGTGTACATGTGTGAGAATTTCTAAGGCATATATGTGGGAAAAGAGTTGTTGGGTCATAGCACGTAAGTTTATCCATGTCTTTTAAATTACTTAGTTTTGCCAAATCACTCCCCAAATTGATTGTACAATTTACATTCCCTCCAGTAATCGTATTTCTGTTTCCCCTTATCCTTATCAATATTTGTTGGGGGGGGGGGGGTTGTTGTTTTTTGTTTGTTTTTGAGGCAGAGTCTCAAGCTGTTGCCCTGGGTAGAATACCGTGGTGTCATAGCTCTCAACAACCTCCAACTAGTCTCAAGCAATTATCTTGCCTCAGTTTTTTCTATTTTTAGTAGAGACAGGGATCTTACTTTTGCTCAGACTGGTCTCAAACTTGTGAGCTCCCCATCTCAGCCTCCCAGAGTGCTAGGATTACAGGTGTGAGCCACTGTGCCCAGCCCCAATATTTGGCATATATCTTAGATTTTCTTTTCTTTTTGTCAGTCTGATAGATGTACAGTAGGATCCTTTGATTTGTATATTCCTTGACCATTTGTGTTTCTTCTATAAAACTTATGTTCATTTCATTTGCCCATTTTCTGTTTGTCATTTATTTATTGAACTAGAATCTTACTGTGTCTCCCTCAGTAGAGTGCTGTAGTGTCACAGCTCACAGCAACTTCCAGCTCCTGGGCTTAAGTGATTCTCTTGCCTCGGCCTCTCAAGTAGCTGAGATTATAGGCGCCCACCACAATGCCCGGCTATTTTTTGGTTGTAGTTGTCATTGTTGTTTGGTAGGCCCAGGTTGGATTCGAACCCACCAACTCCAGTGTATGTGGCTAGTGCCCTAGCCGTTGAGCTACAGGCACTAAGCCTCATTTGTCTTCTTACTGCTTTGTAGGTGTTTCTTTCGTTGGTTATCTTATTACTTTGTATTAGCTGAATGGAAGTTTCCGTCACCCAAATTCTTTCACCTTTCATTCCTTAACCAGACCTCATGCCTTTTAAGCCTGATGTTTGCTCATGCCATTTCTTTTTTATATATCATAACTTTCTTAAAATAGGACTGTCTTTGCTTGTTAAAGTAGTACCATTCTTGTCATTATTTCATTTGTTAATTTGTTCAACAAACATCCCAGTTTGTTCCTCCTGGTCTCTGTCTTCTTGCGCTTCAGAGAGTCAGTGAAATGCTGCTTTCCTGACCCATCAATTGGAAGGAATAATCTTGATACCCATGGATATACTTTGACATTTACAAATGTTTCCATGTTTTTGCTCTTTTTAGGGTAGATTATAAACTCCTTGAAGCAGGGACTGCTAATTACATGGAAATAATTATAGTGGGATGTCAGATGTATTAGAAGGTATTAAATGACTTGTTTAGCCAGCTCTGTAAAATTTTTCTCTTAATAACAATCAGTTGGGAGTCTCTGTTGTACACTGAGGGATTTACTTGGATTATCTCATTTAATACTCAACACATTCCTCTCTTCATCCTCATTTTACATATTGGAAACTGAGGTTTGAAAAGGCCTGAAGACACATAGCTAAAGTACACAGCTAAGATTTGAACTTTTAATTCTTATACTAAAGCCTGTGCTTTGTTACTATGCACATCATGCCATGGTGTTTGGTTTTAAAATTATCTGTAATGTAACCTGGACCCTTTCTGGGTTTTTTTGTTTTGTTTTGTTTTGTGTTTTAATCAGAGACCCATCTATCTTGGATAGCTTAGATTTGAATGAAGATGAACGGGAAGTCCTCATTAACAATATTAATAGGCGTTTGACCCCACAAGCTGTCAAAATTCGAGCAGGTAAATGAAATTTTACACTATTTTTCATGCATCAAAAAAGCCATTAAACCAGGTGCAGTGGTGCACACCTGTAGTCCCAGCTACGCAGAAGGCAGGTGTGGGAGGATTGCTTGAGTCCAAGGATACTGAGATCAGCCTGAGCAATATTGTGTCCTTTCAGGCTGCAGCTCCAAAGAATGAGGGGAGGGGATATCAAAGAATATGATGCTGCATCAATGTATCAATGTCTGTAAATTTATCTTAAGGCTTATTTTATTTTCATAAGAAGAAAAACTTGGCTTGGTGCTTGTCGCGCAGTGGTTATGACACCAGCCACATACCCTAAGGGTGGCTGGTTCCAACCCAGCCCAGGCCAGCTAGACAACAATGACGACTGCAACAAAAAAAATAGCCGTGCATTGTGGTGGGCGCCTGTAGTTCCAGCTACTTGGGAGGCTGAGGCAAGAATCGCTTAAGCCTAAGGGTTTGCGGTTGCTGTGAGCTTTGACATCACAGCACTCTACTAAGGGTGACACAGTGAGACTCTGTCTCAAAAAAAAATAAATAAATAAATAAAACAAATAAAAGAAAAACTTCAGAAATTATTTTTGCTTCTACTTAATCATAAAATATTTATTGACACAGTAGAAACAGTCATATGAGTTCACCTAATCTTTTTTTTGTTGTTGAGACAGAGTCTCACTTTGTTGGCCTGGCTTGAGTGCTATGGCGTCATAGTTCACAGCAACCTCAACCTCTTGGTCTCAAGTGATCCCCTTGCCTTACCCTCCCAAGTAGCTGGGACTATAGGCACCCACCACATCTCCCAGCGATTTTTTTCTATTTTTAGTAGAGATGGAGTCTTGCTCAGGTGGGGCTCAAGCTCCTGAGCTCAAGCAATCCACCTGCCTCAGCCTCCCGGAGTGCTAGAATTATAGGAGTGAGCCAGTGCTCCCAGCTAGTCTTAAATAAGCCTTTTTTTCTCTTTTGTCTAAATCCTATCAGAATTCTTTTTATTTTAACTTTCAGCTCTTTTTTAAAAGTGGCAGTTTGGGCTGAGTGTGGTGGCTCACTCCTGTAATCCCAATGCCTGGGGAGGATAATGCAGAAAAATCAGTTGAAGCCAGGAGTTCAAGACCAGCCTGGGCAACAGAACAAGACTTCAACTCTACAAAAAAATGTTCCTTCCATGCAGAGCATAGGAATTTTTCTCCATCTTTTTGGTGGCTGAATAAATCTTAACAATCCATTCCCCTCTTGCTGAACATAACACCACAAATTAGCTCTGTTATACATATATACTTACCTACTTACGCAAGTTTCTTTAAGACAAATTTCTAAAAGTTAAAATTGCTGGACCAAAGGTTATGCAGTTTTTCTTTCTTTCTTCCTTTCGTCCTTTCTTTTCTTTTTTTTTTTTTTTTTTTCAGTTTCTGGCCAGAGCTGGGTTTGCATATGGGGCCGGTACCTACTCATTTGAGCCACAGGCACCACCCCGGTTATGCAGTTTCTAAATTGTTCTAGATAAGTGGGATGCAGTTATTGTGCACCACACTTTTCCTTGTCTCCATCTTAAAAATACGGAAATTCCATACAGAGAGATGGGAGTCAGGGTTTTAACCTAAGCATACCAGAATTTATGGTGTTTGTTAAACTTCTCTGTCTTATAGTTTCATTTTTAGGTGGCTTGATTTGGATGAGACAATAACAGGGTTTTTTTTTCTTTTTTTAATTTATTTTTTGAGACAGAGCCTCAAGCTGTCGCCCTTGGTAGAGTGCTATGGCATCACAGCTCACAGCAACCTCTCAATTCCTGGGCTCAAGTGATTCTCCTGCCTCCGCCTCCCAAGTAGCTGGGACTACAGGCGCCTGCTACAATGCCAAGCTATTTTTGGGTTGCAGCCGTCATTGTTTGGTGGGCCCAGGCTGGATTTGAACCTGCCAGCTCAGGTGTGTGTGGCTGGCGCTTTAGCCACTTGAGCCACAGGCGCCAAGCCGACAATAACAGTTTTTAATCAAATCTGGGATTGATTTATAATTGAAAGAGTAACAAAGTGTGGGGTTTTTTTTTTTTTTTCTTTTTTTTGGATAGAGACTCACTTTGTTACACTGGGTAGAGTGCTATGGCGTCACAGCTCACAGCAACCTCCAACTCTTGGGCTCAAGCAATTCTCTTTGCTTTGCCTCCCTACTATCTGGGACTACAGGCTCCCACCACAATGCCTGGCTATTTTTAAAGATGGGGTTTTGCACTTGCTCAGGCTGGTCTCGAACCTGTGAGCTCGGACAGTTCATCTGCCTCAGCCTCCCAGAGTGCTAGGATTACAAGCGTGAGCCACTGCGCCCAACCACAAAAATTTTTATAAGTATTTGAATACTAGTGTATTTGTCGCGAGTATTCTTTTAAACTTTTAAATACTCTTGGCATTTTTTTCCGTGTCAACTTTTGGATTTTTTAATTTTAGATATTGAAGTGGCTTGTTATGGTTATGAAGGCATTGATGCTGTAAAAGAAGCCCTGAGAGCAGGTTTGAATTGTTCTACGGAAACCATGCCCATCAAAGTGAGTGTTCAGTTTTCTCTTTCCTTGCTGAAATATCTACGTAAACCAAATCAGATCTTTAATCTTTGTTTTCCCTTTTTTTAAAATTTCAGATTAATATGAGGTACAAACGATTAGGTTATATTTGCATTTGTTAGGTTAAGTCCCCCATCGTAGTTGTGTACTGCACCCAGAAGGTGTGCCATCCATATACCCTTAACATTGTGCCCATTAGGTGGGAGCACACCCATCCCTCACGTCCCCCTCCCTCAACTCAAATTGTGTTTTTCTTTTGCGTGGGCATGTATTAGATCGTCTACTGGCTTCATATTAGTATTGAGCACATTGGATGCTTCTCTATTCTTTTTTTTGGGGGGGGGGGGAACAGAGCCTCAAGCTGTTACCCTGGGTAGAGTGCTGTGGCATCACAACTCGCAGCAACCTCCAACTCCTGGGCTCAAGCAATTCCCGTGCCTCTGCCTCCCAAGTAGGTGGGATTACAGGCGCCTACCACAACACCCAGCTATTTTTTTTTTTTTTTTTTTGGTTGCAGCCGTCATTGTTTTGCAGGCCCGGCTGGATTCGAACCCACCAGCTCTGGTGTATGTGGCTGGCACCTTAGCTGCTAGAGCCATAGGCGCCGAGCCTGCTTCTCCATTCTTGTGATACTTTACTAAGAAGAATGTGTTTCAGCTCATCTAGGTTAATACAAAAGATGTAAAGTGTCCATCTTTTTTATGGCTGAACAGCATTCATGGTATATGTATACAATACTTTATTAATTCATTCATGGATTGATGAGCACTTAACATTGTTTCCACATCCTGGCAGTTGTAAATTGAGCTGCTGTCAACAATCTAATGCAAATGTCCTTATGATAAAATGATGGGGTTTTTCTTCTGGGTAGATGCCTAATCATGGGATTGCAGGATCAAATGGAAGATCTATTTTGAGTTCTTTGAAGCGTCTCCATACTTTTCCAAAAAGGCTGTATTAGTTTGCAGTCCCATTGACTTTTATTTTTAATCATGTTTTATAACAAAATGTTTTTTGCTCCTAAAATTGAGCAGTGGTTCTTAATGGTATTTCTGGGGGATGTTTGTGATTTATGTTTAGGCTTTTGTTTCTGCAGCTGTTGTCACAGTGGGTGTCACTGACTATTTTCAGAGGGCCAGCATTGCTAAACCTCCCTTACAGTAAAGAGTTGCTGTACCCAAAATACATACAGCACCTGGAAAAGGATAACATTCTCTCATCTGTATACACACACAACTTTGAAGAGTTTTGATCTCAATCTTTCATTAGTGATAAATTAGATGGTTGTTATTCAGAATCTCTTAGAAGAATTTCCTCCATCAATTTAGTTGACAAATTATCCATTATGCTGGTAACTGTAGTTAATTTAGCACCAAAGACGTCTAGAAGTCATAGTTCTTCATATTCAGTATTGTAATAGACTATTTATACTACTGGATTAGATAACTATCAATTAGCTTTTGCTACATTAGCAAACAGCCTCAAATTGCTGACCTAGGAGTTAAGTTTTGGGATTTGTTAATGCAGCAGATTCAAAAAATAATTCTCAAACATTTATAATAGTTATATATTCTATAGGTATGTTCATAATTAAATTTTTGTCTTTCTCTTCTAGATTAATCTAATAGCTCCTCCTCGGTATGTGATGACTACAACAACTCTGGAGAGAACAGAAGGCCTTTCTGTTCTCAATCAAGCTATGGCTGTTATCAAAGAGAAGATTGAGGAAAAGAGGGGTGTGTTCAATGTTCAAATGGAGGTGAGATCAATAGCCTCGTTTTACTTTGTTCTTAAAGTTTTTAAGAAACTTAAGTCATCTGAGTGATTTGTATTCAAAAATACTGACTGATCACTGCCTTTTAAAACATCAGATACATTTAGGATTACAAATCTGCCAGGCATAAAATAATCATTGACTTTTTGTGCAGAAAAATAAGAGTTGTTGGCATGAGAATGTCATATTGTGGAATGGTTATTCAGGCCCATGGTCATTGGATGGTGTTGGGGGTTTTTGTGTTTTCTCTCCTCTCCAGAGGAAATATAGACAATAAAAAGGAAAAATTTACTTTTGTCATAATTGAAATGTGGAATGCCTAAAATTTGGTCTCAGAATTAGAAACAAGTAGTTGGTTGTCTTTTTCTCATCTTAACCAGAACAAAACCTAATCTATATATAGGTCCTTCTGCGGAAAAGAGTAGTAATTTATTTTAAGCCCAGAAGATATGTTTTTTAACAGGCATCTATTTGTGATCTTAAAAGATACAGCCGCTGGTAGTATTTCATACATTGTAATTTTTACCTGATAAAGATGTCAGAAAATTATTTTTCATTTTAATAGGTACATCTTCCTGTATTCTTGTTCCTATATGTTTCTTCTATTACTTATCTAATGGATTTATCGATAAGTCAGCACTCAAAAGTGAAAAGATACGGCACAGTTGTTAGAATTAAAAGTGTTTCTTTTAAGTTTCAAAATTGAAATACTAGGGAAAAAATTAAAATACTAGGCAGTAATAGTATTGAAATTGAATTTGTATACTATATAACTACTTTGCTTTGAAATTATGCCTCTGTTTCCACAGCCCAAAGTGGTCACAGATACAGATGAGACTGAACTTGCCAGGCAGCTGGAGAGGCTTGAAAGAGAAAATGCTGAAGTGGATGGAGATGATGATGCAGAAGAAATGGAAGCCAAAGCTGAAGATTAACTTGTGGGAAACAGTCCAATTTAAGGAACACAGAGCAGTCCCTTCTGGCTGAAAACCCTAGACTTGAAAGTTTTCCAGTATTGAAAACTTCAAAGCTAAATATTTTTTATTTCCAAGTATTTAAATCTTCTAACAGACCAGAACATGAAATGCCCTCTGAAATGTCAGCTGTTTTCACACAATAGCTCCAACACATTGAGTAGTTTCTAAGAGAGTGGCCTAATTTCACTAGAGGCAAATCTTTAAGAGCAGTCCTAAAATTGGGCTTGTGATTTCCATTTCTGATGTCTCCAGATTGACACCCCTTTGTAGTTCAGTGCCTCTATGAGATTCATCAGGGGCACCCAAAGCAAACAGTCCCAATCTTTCTATATAAACTGTATTCAAGCAAATATCAAATAAATTTCTGGGATATTTAACTATAGGCTTCTTCCTTCTCGTCACCAGTTAAAAGCTTTCTGAATACTATGACCCTAATTCTATTACCTGTATTTTAGTCTTTAAGGGAAAGTGAATAAAGGATCTCTACAATAGATCCTTTCAAAAGAAGAGTTTAGAAAGAAAAATAGTTTAGAAAAGTATTATCTTTAGCCACAGTGAAAGCTGGCCCTTAGAGAGGGCAAAGCCTTAAAATGCAATTAAAGAATTAGATTGTTGGTGTGCCTTTTACCTATTTGAGACTGAAAGATATCACTTCAATTTAGATATTCTTAGTATCGTCCAACTTATAATTTTTTCTTTTTTTCCCATCAAAATATTCACTAAGTGCCACGTAGAGCTTCAATTCTCTTTACAATAGAACAGGGTTCTATTTGGACACAGATACGTTAGTTTTTTTTCTTTTTTTACATACTCCCATCATTTTCATCTTCAAGAACTAGTTATTTTATACATAGTAAGTTCATAGGTAACGCATTTGAATTTGCAGATGCCCAGTAGTTAAGTATAGGAAGTCTTGTTACTTTGCACTTTTTTTCATACGATACTTGAGGTACCAGTTATATTTAGTTTTATTCATTATCCCTAGGATAGTTATTAAAATACTTAAAATAATTAAACCTAACCCACCTTAGTCAACCAGAACAAGACTTAATATTAAAGGGACTATCAAATAGAAGAGTATTGGGAAGATAGTTTGTACCATAAAGGTTTGTCCCTTTGTTTAATTCAGTAGCCCAGGTCGGGCACGATAGCACATGCCTGTAATCCTAACAGTAGGAGGCCAAGGTGGGTGGATTGCTTGAGCTCAGGGTTGAGACCAGCCTAAGCAAGAGTGAGACCCCGTCTCTACTAAAAATGAAAAACTGAGGCAAGAGGATCACTTGAGCCCAAGAGTCTGAGGTTACTGTGAGCTGTGATGCCACAACACTCTACCAAGGGCAACATAAGTGAGACTGTCCAAGAAAAAAAAATATTTAGTAGCCCATATTAGCTTTTTTAAATCCAGAAGTCTAACTTTGGATGCCCAGTTTCCAAGAGGGAGGCAGGACTGTTAGCCAGCATGCCACATTGGGAATATTTAAAGAATCTGAATGTACTCAAGAGGGCACATAGTTTTCACTTAAGTCTTTTGAGATATCAAAGTTTAAAGCTCAACATCAACAATGTCATCAAAATACAACAGGTGCTCCTTTGCTATATGTAGAGGTTTTTTTTCTTTTTTTGTTTACTGAAATTTTTATAGTTCAGAAGCCATAACTTCAGAAATACTACTGGTGGCCTCAATGGTGAGTGATTTTTACTCATGTGGGCCTTTTGCTCAGTTTCGTGATAATTTTGTAAATTGACAGCCAGAGTGAAGATCACTATTTCAGACATCATGAGGAACTTAAAGCACACATACAACATCTTGCTGACCAAAAGTCAGCAGGGATGGTTTACATATGAGGACAAAATACACATCAGTTCTGAGCAACTTGAGATACAGGATTAACAAAGAATTGAACAGCTTATCCATTGGATCTCTCATCAAAGCATTTTCCTTAAAAATGATGGCAATTTCATCTTCCCACTCAGCCTGTTACTGGGGTCAAGTGGTTAACAAATGAAAATTAGCAATAGTTTAAGTCTCATTTTTGTATAATGAGAGTAATGGCTAGGAGAAAATAGGAACATTTAAACCATTTTTCATACAGTTTTATAGCAAAACAAGAAACCAGTTACTATGTAGATAATGTTTCAACACTTAGAGCTATAGAGACGTGCTAAGCTCTACATCACACTAAGCAGAACAAGCTATTACGCAGCTGCCATAATACAACCATCCCTGACCTAGCCACTCTACACCATGAACAAAGTGGCTAGGGTTTTTTTTAATAGAGACAGGGTCTCGCTCTATCACCCAGGCCAGAACCCCGGGGCATAAGCAATCCTGCCTTGGCATCCCAAGGTGCATGAGCCACTGCACCTGGCTAATTTTTAAAGTTCAAAATGTCAGTACCTTGCCAAGACTTGTTCACTGATTTGCCTCAAGGTGATGGTCTTCTACTTTCTAACCCATGGAGATCCTGTTATCGCCCAAAGTAAGGCACATTTGCAACTATTTAAGAGGTAGAAAATCATCAAACCAAATGCAGTGTAATTCAGATAAACACCTGTTAATACTCAAAAAGCAAAAAAAAAAAAAAAAAAAAAAAGTTTCCAGGGACATTAGACCCTGGTTAAATGCCAAATGAAAAGCGGTGCTTTAAAAGCTGGTCTCTGAATATAAGGAGTAAGTGAAACATTAGCTTGGAGTTCCTGATCATTTAGGTCAGGCATTGTAGATGAGATTAACAGGAGATAGTTTATTTAAGACACATTTTTACTAAAGCACTTTGGAAGTATCCATTTCCCTTAAATGTAAGTTATGTATTTTATTCATTAAAAGAAGTCCAAGTACTTATACTTGGCAAGAATGCTGGCAAGAGCCTGTGCCAGATTACTGTATAAACTTGAAAGTAATAAAAATATTCTTTAAAAATATTGTATGATACAGATTTTTCACTACTACAGATTAACCTAATTGATGGTGTTTCCTGTTACCTATTTGTCTTAGTTCATGTTGATTTTAAAACCAAAATTTTGAGCCTTGATTTAATTACTTCTCATTTATCTTTCTGTACTTGTCTTTCTAAATGCCCATTTTTCATAGAAAAGCCATATTTTTACCTTTTTAAAAAATGTGTGCCTAATTTCTCCAACTGAATCCATGACTTCTTTCCTACAATGTGTAAGTTCTATATATCTTAGTGGCAGAAATACTTACAATGTTTCTTAAAAACTGTAAAACTTAGAATAGGACTCCAGTAGAAACAAATGTCAATTTTTATTAATTATAAAGCAGTTCAAAGTTGTTGACACTCTTTCCGAGAAAGCCACATAAAAATAGAGTTTCATTGAATATTATAATACGGCCAGTGTTAAGAGTTCCAACAAAGGGAACCTACTTTGGTGCCCAAGGAAATGGCTGTTTTTGATGATGTGCAGACATCAAGATGCTGGCGCTTAATGGCTGTACTAGCCTGCCTAGGTTGGTAAAACAAAGATTGGGAAGAAAACAGCACTGCTGCCATTTGTAATCTGAGGAATTCTTTAGCTGTCCATTCCAAAGCAGTACAAAACGTACAAAGAAAAATCTTAGAACACTCCCATTTTTCAGGAAGTCCTGTCTGTTACCACCTGGTAGGAGGGAATCCTGGTCCTTGTCATGTTAGCTTTTTGATAGCTTCAATCCACTCGGCTCGCTCAGCCTTGCTGCTGGCCTGGATGTAATAGTGCTTGTCATCTTTAGTAATCACCTTGAAGAGATTTCCCTGAACATTCCCTTTGACCCCTAGGCAGTAAAAAAAAAAAAATTAGTGATTGAATATCCATGTTAGCTTTCAGCCTTAATCAGCTGAAAGTCAACTGAGAGGTGGTCAAAAACAAATTCAAGGAAGTATTTCTTAAACACAAAGGTATATGATTAGGGAAGACTCCCAAAATGTACACTTCCCTTCTTTCTTCCTCCCATTTGCTCGCCCTGGCCACACCTTAAGACCTGCAAGTGGTTCTGTCTCAAGGTTCCTGGAAGCCCTCTTGCCTACTCCCTATGCAATTTCATTCATATCCATGAATCCAATATGTTTATGTTAAAAGCAGGCAAAGAGTTTGAGGTTTGACTTCATTGTTTAAGTTCTTTAAACCTCAATTTCCAAATCCATTAGATGGGAATAATACTATTTTCCTACCACAGCTGCCTATTGTGAAGTTAATGTGATTATAATAGCTATTCAAATATGTTAACCCTAGAGCATAAGCCTTAGCTAGTAGGTGGAAGTTTATGGGCTAACAGTACAGAAACTGATAGGATTTTTTTTTTCTTTTGAGACAGAATCTCACTCCATTGCCCTGGGTAAAGTGCTATGGTGTCATAACTCACAGCAACCTCGAATTCTTGGGTTTGAGAGAGCCTCTTACCTCAGCCTCCCAAGTAGCTGGGACTACAAGTGCCTGCCACAAGACCCTGCTAATTTTTCTATTTTTAGTGGAGAAGGGGTCTTGCCCTTGCTCAGGTTGGTCTCAGCTCAAGCAGTCCACCCACCACGGCCTCCCAGAGTACTAGGATTACAGGTGCGAGCCACCTAACAAGGCTGAACAAGGAGTATTCAATTGTGTTCTTAAAACACTAAAAACTGGGAGGTACCTGTGGCTCAGTGGGTAGGGCGCCAGCCCCATATACTGAGGGTGGTGGGTTCAAACCCAGCCCCAGCCAAACTGCAACAAAAAAATAGCTGGCATTCTGGCGGGCGCCTGTAGTCCCAGCTACTCAGGAGGCTGAGGCAAGAGAATCGCCTGAGCCCAGGAGTTGGAGTTTGCTGTGAGCTGCATGATACCACCACACTCTACCTCTACCAAGGGCAATAAACTGAGACTCTGGCTCTATTAAAAAAAAACAAAAACCCACTAAGAACACCCCACAGACTCGGAATTCAAAACTCATGCCACTCGTCTCAATGAGAAAGCCCTCTTGAGCTTCCAAAGCTCAGCCTTTTATCAGTGGAGCATTATTGAGGTGCAGGCAGGAGGCCCTGAGATCTTCGAAGTCAAGCCAAAGTTGCACCTTACCAGTGGGAACGCCATTATCCTCCAAAGCAGACACGAGAGAACCACGAAGAGAAAACCCACCCACTGGCCTGTTCTCTTCCTGCAGAGGAAAGAAGACCTTATTAGGAATTTTGTGAATGCACAAAAGAGAAGAGTTGCACTCTCCTCTACCAACCCCTCAGTCAAGCTAACGAAGTTACTGCAAGCCATTAGTAATAAATAGAACACGAAGCTCACACGACCACAACAGGTGGTCAGGTTGAATCCACCAGTAAGGAAGTTTAGGCTTCTTCATTTCACAGCCAGCAGCGGTACCCACCAATGTTGCTGTTGCCAAGTCTGGAGGACTTGAAAATCAATCTGCTTTTCACTCCCAGGTATGTCTCAAAAAGACATCTCTTCCAGGAGAAGCACAAGTTTCCCTAAGCTGTGTGTGTATCTTACCAATCAGAGAAAATATGTATTTATAGATACCATTTCTGCAAAATTGATAGATTCTTACACATTGGACACCACTATACAAATCTCTACGATGTGGTTGGCATGAAACTTTGTATGAAACAAAACTGTGGTTTGTGGTATTTCTGGGTGACTCAAGAGTAGTTTTACATACTGGCCTCCAGCCCCAGGATCCTTTCAATTAATCAATAACCACCTCCATACTGCACAGTGGGCCCAGTGAGAAGCAGAGCAAATCACAAAGCTAAACAGCAACACCAGAAATGTCAAAGGAGAAAAAGTTCAGAGGAGGAAGAACAATCTGGAGGGTTTAAGAGCAGCCTCAGGAGGGACAGGAGATCTGAAGTGGGCCTTAAAAAGTAAGTCAGTCCCAGGGGCAGGAGGAGCTTTCAGCCTGAAAGGATGAAGAGTGAGAGGAAACCCAGGGAGCAAATGAAATGCAGAATGCATCCATGGTGCTGGGCTGAGGCAGAGGACTCCTCCAGGGCACAAAGTACGTTGGGCTGGCCTGGAGTCAGAATTAAATACAAAACCCAGCATTGGTTCTAGCTTAACTGGGCCCCCAGACCAGGGACATGGCAGAGCAGGTCTGAGTCCTGAGACGGGAGAATAGGAGGCAGCCTTCCTATGAAAGAAGGATCAGGATGGGGTCTTGGGGTCAGAATGCCTGGGTCTCTCCATTCCCCCACTGCTGTCTGACATCCTGTGCCATCCTGTCCTTTTATCTTTTTTTGGGGGGGGACAGAGCTGGGGCAGAGGAACAGGGAAGACCTTGGAAGGGGCTGCTCCCAGCCCTGTCAGCTGTGGGGCTGGCACAGAACCCCAAGGCAAGCTTTCAATAAACTGTTGGTTATTCTAACAGAAAAAACAAACAAACAAACAAACAAACAAACAAACAAACAAACAAACAAACCAGGCTTGGCATCTATAGTTCAGCGGCTAGGGCACTGGCCAAATATACCAAAGTTAGCAGGTTTGAATCCAGCCTGGGCCTGCCAAACAACAATGACAACTACAACCAAAAAATAGCCAGGCATTGTGGTGGGCGCCTGTAGTCCCACTACGTGGGAGGCTGAGGCAAGAGAATCGCTTACGCCCCACAGTTTGAGGTATTGTGAGCTGTGATGCTACAGCACTCTACCAAAGGCAACAAAGTGAGACTCTGTCTCAAAACAAACAAAAAAAAAAAAACAAAAACTCAGGTGTCTATTTCATTCATTTGTTTACTTTTTTCTCTTGCTTCTAGAAGGATTTGAGGTAGTCAAAAGGGAGTGTGGTGGCCAGGCAACCATGACCCATGAAGAAGCCAACCACTTCTTTCTGGTAACCAAGCTGGTTGACCCTCAGGTGGCCCAGTGGCCACGCCCTTCCCTGGCTCTGGGCTGTCTGTTGCCTGGTAGGGTCCCACGGGCCTCCATCACTTGGTCTTAGTTTAGGGTAGCGGTTTCTGACTGCAGCTAAGTGAGGAACTGTCCACTCTTCACTGTTTAAAAAAACTAATGAAAATCATGTTTACTAAGACCAGGTGAACAACTCAACTGAACAGCCATGTTTCTTTTCTTTTCATTGAAATTAGATCAAGTTAGTATTCAGTAATACTTATTATCAGAAACTCAGAACAGCAATTTTTTGATCAATAAAAAAAAAAAAAAGGAAATGGGCGGCACCTGTGGCTCTGTGGGCAAGGTGCTGGCCCATATACTGAGGGTGGCGGGTTCAAACCCAGCCCCCACCAAACTGCAATAAAAAAATAGCTGGGCATTATGGCAGGCGCCTGTAGTCCCAGCTACTTGGGAGGCTGAGGCAAGAGAATCACCTAAGCCCAGGAGTTGGAGGTTGCTGTGAGCTGTGTTACGCCACAGCATTCTACCAAGGGCAATAAAGTGAGACTCTGTCTCTACAAAAACAAACAAACAAAAAAGGAAATTAATAAATTATGTCTTAAATATTATACAATGATAAAAGAAGCTTTTCAAAACATAGGTAGGGGCTCAGTGGCTAGAGCGCTAGCCACATACACTGGAGCTGGCAGGTTCGAATCCAACGCAGGCCTGCCAAACAACAATGACAACTCCAACCAAAAAATAGCCAGGTGCTGTGGCGGGTGCCTGTAGTCCCAGCTACTTGGGAGGCTGAGGCAAGAGAATCGCTTAAGCCCAAAAGCTTGAGGTTGCTGTGAGCTGTGATGCCACATCACTCTACCCAGGGCCACATAGTGAGACACTCTCTCAAAAAAAATTTTTTTTTTCTTTTATAGAGATAATCATTGTCTTTCTATGTTGCACAGCTGGCCTCAAACTCCTGGCCTCAAGAGACTCTCCTACCTTTAATTCCCAAAGTGCTGCGATTATAGGTGTGAGCCACTGTGTCCAGTCCCTACCTATGTTTTTTGTTTGTTTGTTTGTTTGTTTTTTGAGACAGAGCCTCAATCTGTTGCCCTGGATAGGGTGTGCTGGCGTCACAGCTCACAGCCTCAAACTCTTGGGCTTAAGCAATTCTCTTGCCTCAGCCTCCCAAGTAGCTGGGACTACAGGTGCCTGCCACAATGCCCCGCTATTTATTGTTGCAGTTATCACTTATTGTTTAGCTGGCCCAGGCCAGGCTCAAACCTGCCACCCTTGGTGTATGTGGCTGGCACCCTAACCACTGTGCTATAGGTGCCAAGCCTATAAAAGAAATTTTTAAACAATTAGCCAGGTGTGGTGGGAGGTGCCTGTAGTACCAGCAACTCCTGAGGCTGAGGTGGGAGGATCACTTGAGCCCAGGAGTTTCAGGTCACAGTGAGCTATGATGATGCCACTGTACTCCAGCCTGGTCAACAGAGTGAGACTCTGTCTCTAAAAATAAACAAAAAGCTTACGTGGGGACAAAAAGTTGAGGGAAGCAGAATTAACAGGATCTTCAGAAAAGCGTGAAGAGGCTGGGAAACGCCAGATAGAAGTCTCACCAACAGCTCACCTCACCCTCCCTACTCACAAAGCAGATTCTGGGGAAAATAGAAGATGCTTTTCCTCTGAAAATGGTGGAGATGTCTTCCCCTAGGAAGTAGGAGTGGGGTGGGCACAGAAGAAACCACTCAAGAAGCAGGCAATTGTGCACTGAAGGGCAGGGGTAGCCGGGGCCGTGGAAGGAAAGGCGGCGTGCAGCAGGCGCCGAAGAGGGGCACCGGGGGCACCCTTGGGCACGCAGGTGTCACCTTGGAAGGGTCGTAGTAATGCAAGAACGCTGGGTCCTTTCTCAGAACAAAGCGACGCACCTTCCAGTTCTTCCTCTTATGCCCCTGCAGCAAAGAAAAGGTTCAAGGCTTGTTGGTGACAGTTATATGTCCTTTCTTCCCATTCCAAGCATCTAATGCCAAACCCCAATGAGCCAGCCTGCTCCAGTAGGACACCATTCTAACAGCAGCCATCAAGAAATCCAGGGACTGCTGTGACATGGCCCTGACCTCCCTGACATCAACCCAGGGACTGCAGTGATGTGTCACAGACTTCCCTGCTCAGTGACACTTTAGCAAAAACACCACAAAGTTCAGTCAAGTAAACAGCCCAACAAGAGTCAGTGCTGAGGGAAAGTGGCGTGTCACCTGACACCACCCAGGGCATAAAGAAGAAGGACAGGGAGGAAGCAGGTGTCACCCAGACTGGGAGCTCACAAACAAACTTGAACCCAAGGGTGCCAACTTTTTAAGGGCCAACTTTACTCCAAAAACAAACCTACAGCTGCACATATGTTTGTGTACTTTACATGTGTGTCTACATATTCAATAAAACACTTGTGTGCGTTTGAAAAAAGTGATAAATGATCAATCTACACATGTAAGAGTTTAACGTATGTATGCATACCTATAACGTGTGTGTGTGTGTGTGCGTGTGTGTGTGTGTGTGTTGTGTGAGAGAGAAAGAGAGACCGAGACTGATTTCCTGTGGCCTCGCGCCCTAGGTCACAAACCTCTTTCTGGAACACTCTCACTCTCCTCCCTACCCTCCTCAGTCTCTCCCAGGGGCCTCAGACTAGACAGGCAGATGGGGATCCTGATACGAAAGGGACAACAGACACGCACATTCACATGGTATATGACATGTGGACAGACATGAAGTGACATGGCAATTTGTTCACAGAATATCCTTTCTGTTGGGTGTAAATAAAATGCCCCATGGGTGAGCAAAACATGCCTCATGTCCAGTTTAGGAGTTGCAGCCGTGGTCAGGTTTTAAACACTGACTATCCACTGCAGAATCCAATCTTCAACCTACCAACCTGGGTGTAGAAAATAATTACTTTTGTTTCAGGAAGTGAATCAAGGGAGGTGGCTGCCCCGGGTCCTGCTTTAGCAGATGTTCCCAGCAGTCTCAGTCCTTCCTTCCCTTTGGGGTCATTCCTGCCCTCCCAGAGTTTGGAAATTGCCCGTTCCCATCCTGCTCCAAGGCAGCCATACCTGCTTGGCCAGATAGCCTTGTTTGACCACTGTGCCGCTTAGCTCCATAGTGCTGAGACTGATTTCTTCCTTGGGGCTCATCTTCTTCTTGAAGCTCTCAGCCTAGTGGGAAGGACTATTACAGAAAAGGTCCATGTCTAGGCTAAGGGGGCTGCAGAGTGGAAAGGAAATTCCTCACTACATTCACGCGTCTCCACTTCTGGATGAAGTGGGCCCCCAAGCCCTAGGCCTCTCCCTGGGAGAGTGGACGCCCTGCCCTGCTCTGTTGCCTCTTCTTTCCCGCTGCCCCGGTGACAAGAGGAACCCACTCTCTAACTTACGAAAGTGTACAAGGCCGTGGAGTCATCCAGAAACTGCTCAGCCAGATCCCCAGAGCGAATAGCTCCCGTGCTTCGGACACCCACGGGCCTGAGGAAGTTCTCTTCCATGAGCATGAAGGCCAGAGTCACCGCCTCCATACGGCTGGCTGCGAAGCTGTTGGAGATGAGCCAGTCTACCAGGGAGGAGCCTGGCCCAGGGCAGCACCTGTTAGACCACAGGCTACAGACCAGAGCGCTTGGTCTCTTTGACCTCATTGATCTTGACCTCCTGGGTAGCCTCAGGGCTACCCAAGAGATGACTGAAGGCCATGCTGCACGGAGCTGTGTCTACCCTCACACGTGGGCATCTCAGGCCAGCCCATTGACCAGCACGAGCTCTGGCCTCAATACAGGCTGGTCAGCCACATGGCTGAACCCTGGATCACCATGACCCACGTCTATACTATGCAGCCCGGCACCTGACAGAGCAGCTCACCTAGGAAGGTCTTTCTGTAGGTGCTTCCCTGCTCCACGTTGGGGCTGGAGCGGACTCCATTGCTACTGTCATGCATCTTGTCCACGATGCGACTGCACAGAAGGGAAGAAAAGGAGACAGACCCTGATCACACTGACAGGTACTAAAGTGTGTCCATGAGTCACTGCTAAGGGTATAAAGCAAGTAGCAAGGGCAGTGCCTGTGGCTCAGTAGTAGGGTGCTGGCCCCATATACCGAAGATGGAGGGTTTGAACCCGGCCCCGGCCAAACTGCAACAACAACAACAACAACAACAAAGAATAGTCGGGCTTTGTGGTATGCACCTGTAATCCCAGCTACTCGGGAGGCTGAGGCAAGAGAATCGCCTAAGCCCAAGAGCTGGAGGTTGCTGTGAACTGTGATGCCTCAGCACGCCACTGAGAGCAACAAAGTGAGACTCTGTTTCTAAAGAAAAAAATCAAGTAGCAAATAGTGTGATATACACCACAAAGAAAGGGGATGTAGGAAAACGGCCTGTTGTGGTGGTGCCTGTAGCTCAGTGGGTAGGACACCAGCCACATACACTGAAGCTGGCAGGTTCAAACCCAGCCCAGGCCAACTAAAACAACAGTGACAACCTCGACAGCAAAAAAAACAGTGGTGGGTGCCTGTAGTCCCACCTACTTGGGAGGCTGTGCAAGAGAACTGCTTAAGCTCAAGAGTTAGAGGTTGCTGTGAGCTGTGACATCATGGCACTCTACTAAGGGAGACATAGGTTTGTGAGACTATCTCAAAAGAAAGAAAGAAAGAAAGAAAAAAAGGAAGAAAGAAAGAAAGAAAATGGCCTGTTGCATGGCAAGAGTGACGCCATCTTGAAGTTAAATCATCATGATGACCAATGTTTTATTCCTAAATACCAGCATGTTCTCTTACCATACCACAGATAACCCTTCATAGAGAGATAATATCTGCAGTGTAGATGCCCTCATAATGATATATATCTAATCTCCCCAGTAGTCAAAATCTGAGCCGTGATCGGCTACCTGTGCTTTACCAGAAATGCTTACTGCATAAAGGATATTTTCTGGAGGCTGCAGGGATGTGAAGCCTCTCAGCTGCCAGAAACATCGTTTCTGTTTGTAAATCCCTACTGTTTCTTCATGAGAAACTGGATTTGTCAGCCTCTCAACTCCCTCTGCCTTTGGGGGTCGTTGGCATAGAGCTGCTCATCACAGTTATGCTTCAGGATTTGAGGAGAAGGGTTTTCAGACAGCTCTTTTCTTATTCTTGGTCAGCTAAATGTTCTAGTATTTCTATACTAGACCCTTACTACTTTTGTGGTAAGACTAAAGAGTTGAGAACTTTTAACTTAAAAAAAGACTACGCAGTCGACCACGGGATTCTCTGTGATTTACTGCCTTAAGTTCAGATCTCTCCAACTACTTCTCAAGCCATTTTTGAATCCACCTGCTACCCACTCTTCTCTGCAACTGTTCCTCCCTGCACCCACCAGGCTTCAGCAGCCCTCTAGGCCCAGAGAAGGCATACCAAGTGTCAAGGTTTCAATGCTTGGAATGGAGTGTTTACGAGCCCAGGAATGGACTCAATCCACATCTTCGATGGGTATAACAATTCTGCTGCCTGGGAATTTAGGGGGCGTTCCCTGCAGATGGAACGGTTTCTGTGACGGGAACTCTCTTCAACATCCCTCCTTCGTAGTATCACCTCCACCAGTGACCAGCTGTCCTTCTGCTCTGTGGGACAATGACTGTCACCAGTGGAGGATCTTTCCTCGTTTCCTATCTAGGGCTGAACTTGTCTGTTCCTGTCACATCTACTGAGCACCTAGCACAATGCAGTAGGCACTCAATAACTGTCTTGGATGCATGAATAGGGAATACCACCAAGCAAGAAGGCAGCTACCACCAGAACATTCTTGCCCACCAGACAGCAAACAAGGCCAATAACTTGACTGGTGAAGATTTGCTATAGTTTGAATGTTTGTCTTCTCCAAAACTCATGTTGAAACTCAGTTCCCATTGTGATAGTATTGAAAGGTGGGGCCTTTAAAGGGTGATTGGGTCATGACGGATCAATGGATTAATGGAATAAATGGGTTAATGGATTAACACATTATCAGGGGAAGGAGGCTGGTGGCTTTGTAAGAAGAGGAAGAGAGATCTAAGCTAGCACACCCAGCCCCCTTTCCACGTGATGCCTTACACCACATCAGGGCTCTGCAGAGTCCCCACAAGCAAGAAGGTTCTCACGAGATGCAGCCCCTCCACCTTGGACCTCTCACCCTCAATAGCTGTAATACATTAATCTTTTTCTTTATAAATAACCACATAATGGGGAGGGCACCTGTGGCTCAGTGGGTAGGGCACCGGCCCCATATACCAAGGGTGGTGGGTTCGAACCCGTCCCCGGCCAAACTACAACAAAAAAATAGCTGGGCGTGCTGGTGGGCATCTGTAGTCCCAGCTACTCTTATAAGCAACAGAAAGCAGACTAAGGGCAGGTTCTTGAGGGGGAGCCGTAACAACACTGAGTGCCCTGGCTGAAACAGAAGGGAGGTCTCATCATGGAGGCCCACAGAAGCAGCAGGGGCCCCGAGAGATCTCACAGGAACAGAGCAGCTAGAAGGGGCCGCTTCCAGGCTGAAGGCCCCCTCCCCATTGCACATAGGCAGAAGAGGCTGCAGCAAAGCCAAGTAGGAAAAGGGGAAGGGACATGGGGTACTCACTGCAGGCTGATGTGAGGGGGCAGCTTGAAGGAGTTTTTCAATACGTGGAGTTGCTGAACCTTCCCTGGCTGCCCTGCGTGAATGGCCCCTGTTATCTCAAAGGCCCAGGCGTCCCTCTCCTCTCGAGAGCTGGCCTCCAGGAAGTACTCCGTGGATGTTCGCGTCTTCAGCTTAATGAGCAGCTGTAGGATGAGACAGCCAGTCAGACGGGCAATCAGAGCACAGCAGGCAGGGGAGTGCCGGGCAGCAGCAGGACTGGGCCTCAGCGAGTCAGGAGACTGTGTAGTCCAGTGACTGCCTAAAGCCCTGACCACTTGGCTACAACCCAGCAGATGGCCTGTAAAGATTAGCTAGGACACCTGTAGGGACGGGAGCTCACAGCCTCACAGTGCAGGAAGCGCTGCCTGGACACTTCGGTTCGGATTCTGTCTCCCTATGACTTAGAACCACACAATGGGGGAAGAGGGTACCTGTGGCTCAGGGAGTAGGGGACCAGCCCCATATACCAAGGGTGGTGGGTTCAAACCCAGCCCAGCCAAACTGCAACAAAAAAATAGCTGGGAGTACTGGCGGGTGCGTGTAGTCCCAGCTACTCAGGAGGCTGAGGCAAGAGAATCCCCTAAGCCCAAGAGCTGGAGGTTGCTGTGAGCTGTGACAGCACAGCACTCTACCAAGAGCAGCAAAATGAGACTCTGTCTCTAAAAAAAAAAAAAAAAAAATGTTAAAAACAGGAGAATTCAGTCAGTCTTTTCCCTGGCTCAGCATCTTCTAGTGGCCCTGGTGTCACCCTAACAAAATGTCACTGCTGTCTGCCTTCTCACATTTTATCAGCAGCACCTCCAAGTTGACAAGGAAATGATGGAAGGACATTCTATCTGTGTAGCCTCTTAGACTAGCGTGACATTCAACGCCTCCCTCTCCCTTCCCCTCAACATCCAGTCAGTGACCAGGTCCTGCCAATGTTTCTTTTGTAATGCTTTCTCACGTTCATCCCTTCCTTTTGCTTTACTTTGTGCCTAGATGTTTGTTTTGGAGACAGGGTCTCACTCTGTTACCTAGGCTGGAATCCAGTGGTGCAATCATAGCTCACTGCAGCCTGAAACTGCTGGGCTCAGCTCGGTGCCCATAGCACAGTGGTTACGGCGCCAGCCACATACACCGAAGGTGGCGGGTTCAAACCCGGTCCCGGCCAGCTAAATAACTGCAACAAAAAAATAGCCAGGCATTGTGGCAGGTGCCTGTAGTCCCAGCTACTTGGGAGGCTGACGCAAGAGAATCACTTAAGCCCCACAGTTGAAGTTTGCTATGAGCTGTGATGCCGCAGCACTCTACCAAGGGCAACATAGTGAAACTCTGTCTCAAAAAAAAAACAAAAAACACTCCTGAGCTCAAGTGATCCTCCTACCTCAGCCTCCTGAGCAGTTAAGACTCCAGGCACGTGCCACTACAGGCTAATTTTTAAATCTTTTTTGTAGAGATAGGGTCTTGCTATGTTGCCCAGGCTAGTTTCAAAGTCCTTGCTTCAAGTGATCCTCCTGCCTCAGACTGTCAAAGTGCTGGGATTATAGACATGAGCCACCCCTAGATTATTTTAATAGGTCCTTTTGTTTTCTTATTTGAAAAAAGTTTAAAAAAAAAAAAAAAGTATTAAATAGTGTTAAACTACTTCAGAGTACAGAGTTTACCATAATAAATGCTAATAAACCCACCACCCATAATTGACCGTAATTAATATTTTCTTTCTTTTTTTTTTTTTATGTAGAGACAGTCTCACTTTGTCGCCCTCAATAGAGTGCTGTGGCGTCATAGCTCACAGCAACCTCCAACTCCTGGGCTTAGGTGATTCTCTTACCTCAGCCTCCTGAGTACCTGGGACTAAAGGTGCCTGCCACAAGGCCCGGCTATTTTTTGTTGCAGTTTGTCCAAGGCCAGTTCGAACCCGCCACCCTTGGTATATGGGGCCAGCGCCTGACCCACTGAACCACAGGCGCCGCCCCCTAATTAATATTTTCTTGTACTGGCCAAGCAGGGTGGCTCATGGCTGTAATCCTAGGACTCTGGGAAACCAAGGCAGGATGGTTGCCTGAGATCAGGAGTTCAAGACTGGCCTGAGCAAGAGTGTTTTTTTCCTACCAAAAATAGATGTGGCTGGTGCCTACACTCCCAACCAGTTGATGCCTGTATTCCCAGCCACTCAGGAAGCAGCTGAGACAAGGCGATCGCTTGAGCCCAAGAGTTTGAGGTTGCTGTGAGCTATGAAGTCACAGAACTCTACCCAGGGCAACAGAGTGAGACTCTGTTTCAAAAAAAAGAAATACGTATACATACATATATATATATATACACACACACATATATGTATATGTGTGTGTGTGTATATACGTATATGTGTATATGTGTGTGTGTACATACGCATATGTGTATACATATATGTGTGTGTGTATATACATATATGCACTTAAAAGTTTCCTTAATTTGACTTCACTGTCTCCAATCTCTCCTCACAAAGCAGACATGGAAAAGTCAAAGAAGAAACTAGTATGATCCCTTCATACTAGACCTAGAAAACTCAGTAGTAACCATGATCAGTTCCTCACTTTAGTCTTTCTAATAGTTTTCATCAGTCCATTGCCTCACTCAAAACCTTCAGTGGTTCTTTATTATCTCAGTCTAGCCCAAACCAATCTCCTATCACTCCTTCTGAATTTTCCCCTTGGGCCACACTGGCTGCTCTTTTCCCCAAAAGCCACCCCTGCCTCTGTCCCCACACGCTCTTCTTACTCTTAACTCAAAATACTTCACCTATCCAGAATGTCTGCCTTTCTCCTGGTTCCATTTTTGCCCAAATCTCTATTTCTGAAGCTGCACCTGTCCCAGAGAGCCTAACACAATGTTTACCTTCTCTTCAGGGATAGAGTGTTCTCTGCAGCTCATGATACTTATACTATTGTTTGGAATCCTAAACGTTTTTCAATTAACCACTTGCCTTCCCACTAAGAGTTCCATGAAGAAGTTATGTTACCATTTTCTTCCTTGACTCCTCCATGCCTAGCAAATTTCTTGGCACACAGCTCGGTGCCTGTGGCTCAAGCGGCTAAGGCACCCCACATACACCTGAGCTGGAGGGTTCGAATCCAGCCTGGGCCCACCAAACAACAATGGTAACTGCAATAAAAAAAAAATAGCCGGGTGTTGTGGTGAACGCCTGTAGTCCTAGTTACTCGGGAGGTCCATGGAAGCAGGAGAATTGCTTGTGCCCAGGAGTTGGAGGTTGCTGTGAGCTGTGATGTCACAGCACTCTACCCAGGGTGACAGCTTGAAGCTCTGTCTCAAAAAAATGTTTTTCTTGGGACACAATGGATCTTCAGTACAGTTTAACTGACAGGCTTTTCTGGTGATAGGGTTGAAGCTGCCCTTGGTTCTGGAACATGACTCCTCCTTCAGGGAATGAAAGTCATCATACTGAACTCCAAGACAGCAGTAATTGCACACTGCAGCGCTTACCTCCTGGCTTACAAAGTGTTTTACTGGACTATGCAGGATGCTCAGGTGTAATTATTTCAGCCCATTTTATAGATAAGGTGCAAAGGCTCAGAGACTTGTAACTACTTGTCCCAAATTGCACTTGCACCACCTGGTACATGGTGGAGTTGGAATTTGAATCCAAGTATGCGTCCAACTCAATGATAACTCTGAGCTCTTCCCATTTACCCCCAATACCCATCTTGCCTTCCCTAAAAGGGCCAGAGTAGAAATGGCCTGGGGCAGGAAGTAGGCCAGAAACAGGGGCCTTCACTCACCGGTCTGTTTTCATACTCCAGGCAGGGGCAGGTGATCGTACAGCCATCCAGGAGGATGCGGCCCTTGGGTGGGGTCACCTTCCGACCCCCTTCAAGCTTGTAATACACCAGAGTGTTCTGCCGAAGGATAAACCACCTCGCCTTCCAGTTGTGGACAATGTGGCCCTATGAGCAGATAGGAAAGCTCTGAGCTGAGGCAGTTGAGGGGAGGAGAGGTGTCCAGGGGCACAGGTAACCAGGCTGTGCCATGGAAATGACTCTCCAACAAGGAAGAAAACAGTATTCTTGTCTGGATCTCTCTGTCATCTTGTATGAATGTGTAGCCAAGACCTTTGACTTTTTTTCTGGTTATAAACCTTGAAAGAAACTGCAAAGTAAAAAGAACAAAAAAGGGCGGCTCCTGTAGCTCAGTGGGTAGAGCGCCGGCCCCATGTTCGAACCCGGCCCCGGCCAAACTGCAACAAAAGAATAGCTGGGCGTTGTGGCAGGTGCCTGTAGTCCCAGCTACTCAGGAGGTTGAGGCAAGAGAATCGCCTAAGCCAAGGAGTTGGAGGTTGCTGTGAGCTGTGATGGCATGGTACTCTATCTAGGGTGATAAAGTGAAACTCTGTCTCAAAAAAATAAAAAATAGCCAGACGTTGTGGCAGATGCCTATAGTCCCAGCTACTTGGGAGGCTAAGGCAAGAGGAACACTTGAGCCCAAGAATCCAAGAATTTGAGGTTGCTGTGAGCTATGACACTACAGCACTCTACCAGGAGTGATAAAGTGAGACTCTGTCTCAAAAAAAAAAAAAAAAAAAATTATATATATATATATATATATATATATATATATATATATATACATATACACACACATTTTATCACTTCT
Source organism: Loris lydekkerianus (assembly GCA_963574355.1). Lineage (NCBI taxonomy): Eukaryota > Metazoa > Chordata > Mammalia > Primates > Lorisidae > Loris > Loris lydekkerianus. The sequence goes on along the minus strand of CAUYPK010078508.1, from coordinate 40,127 downwards.
CAGCCTTCTAGCTAAGATCAAGTGTAGTGTATATACATTTTACTTTTTTTTTGCAGTTTTTGCCGAGGGCTGAGTTTGAACCCACCACCACCTCCAGCATATGGGGCCGGGGCCCTACTCCTTTGAGCCACAGGCACCACCCAAGTATATATACATTTTACAGATGTAGTCTCAGTATGTTGCCCAGGCAGGTCTCAGACTCTTGGCCTCAAGCGATCCTCCTGCCTCAGCCTCTCAAGCCACTGGGACTACCCCTGAGAGTCATCATGCTCATCCAAACCATACTGTTTAATAACCACTATACGAATGCATAATTTACTTGACAACTGCCTATTGTTTATAACTAAGTTTGTTTCATGTTTTCACTATTATAAACAATTCTGGATCTAATATCTTTGCATGTAAACTTTTACTTCTGTCTCTGACATTTTCCTTTAGTTTACATTCCTAGCAAGAATATTACCAGTCAAAGGAGGTAAGCAATTGGTAAAGGTGAAGCCACAAATAGTCTGCCAATGCTAGGGACCGTAACAGTCTTATTTAGCCAGGTTGACAGGCATGAAAAGAAGGGTAGTTTGGGGGATTTTCAGGTGAGTCACAGAACCAATGAACAGAACAGTCAGTGAGGGTTTGAGACCAGCCTGAGCAAGAGTGAGACCCTGTCTCTAAAAATAGTCAGGCATTGTGTCAGGTGCCTGTAGTCCCAGCTACTAGGGAGGCTGAGGCAAGAGAATCGCTTGAGCTCAAGAGTTTGAGGTTACTGTGAGCTATGACACCACAGCACTCTCCCCAGAGTAACAAAGTGAGACTCTGCCTAAAAAAAAAAAAAAAAAAAAAAAAAAAAAGGTGGGGCCTGTCGCTCAGTGGGTAGGGCACCAGCACAATACACCAAGGCTGGCGGGTTCAAACCCATTGGGCCAGCTAAAACAACAATGACAACTGCAACAAAAAAATAGCCGGGCATTGTGGCAGGTACCTGTAGTCCCAGCTACTTGGGAGGCAGAGGCAAGAGAATCGATTAAGCCCAAGAGTTTGAGATTGCTGTGAGCTGTGATGCCACATCACTCTACCCAGGGAGACAGCTTGAGACTCTGTCTCAAAAAAAAAAAAAAGTAAATAACTTTAGTAGTATTTTAGAAATATTTCTAAATATTTAGAATTCCTAGTATCTAAGTATTTCTATTATTTCTAATATCTAAATATTTCTTGTACTATAGAAAATTTCTGGAGGATACCCCAGAAATGCTACACCTCTAGGGAGTAAGATTAGATACAGGGGGCTCAAAATGCAAACTTACTTTTCATTTCACATCCTTGGGTACTATTTCGTTTGTTAACATAAATGTGTTATTTTTATAATGGAAAAATGAACTTAAGTTCAAATAAACAAAGATCCTTATAAGATGACTAGGGAAATCATTCATTTATCTACTCATTCAATAATCAATGACTAAATATTACTGCACCCAAATAAAAGATGAACAAGACTTTGCCCCAAGCCAGTAGGGAAGACAGACAACCACACCCTGTGTGATCAGGTCCAGGACGGAGGATTGGCGGGACTCCAATGATCCCCTCCTGTATTCACACCCTTGTGTAGTCTCTTCCCGTATTTTGCCAGGGTTGGCTTGTGTGACCAACAGCATATGACAGAATGATATTGTGTCAATTTTGACATTAGATTACAAAACACTGCTGCAGCTTCCTATGTGCTCTCTCTCTGCCCAATTGTCCCCTCTCATTATGATCACTAATTCACAGGGAGATAAGCTAGCTGCCATGTCATGAGGTGAGGATCTGAATCCAGCCAACAACCCTGTGCGTGAACTTGGAAACGGACCCTCCAGCCAGTCAAACCTTCAGGAGACTGCTGCACTGGGCAACATCTTAGCTATGATATTGTGAGAGATGCTGAGCCAGAAACTTACATCTAAGCTGATTCTGAGACCCTCAGAAACCATGTGAGATGATAAATGTTTGCCATTTTAAGATGCTAAGTGTGTAGCTTGGCGCTTGTAGCAGAGGGGTTGTGGCGCCGGGCACGTACACCCAGGCTGACAGGTTCAAACCCGGCCTGGGTCAGCTAAACAACAATGACAACTGCAACCAAAAAATAGCCGGGCATTGTGGCGGGCGCCTGTAGTCTCAGCTACTCGGGAGGCTGAGGCAAGAGAATTGCTTGAGCCCAGGAGTTGGAGGTTGCTGTTAGCTGTGATGCGGTGGCACTCTACCAAAGGCAACACAGTGAGACTGTCTCAAAAAAAAAAAAAAAAAAAAAAAAAGATGCTAAGTGTGGGAGTAATTTGTTACATGGCAATAGGTAACTAATATAGGGCATGATATGGACCCCAAGGAGGAGTTCTGATGGAGGAGGGAGCTCCTGGGAGGATGGAGGGGGGACCCTGGAGCGATACTGGGCCTGAGTGTTGCAAACCGTGTGGAGTTAGCCAGGTCAGGCAAGCAGGAAAGTGCGAGTGTAAAGCTCTTGTCACTTTGGGGCTCTATATGGCTTGGGCTGGAAGGCCTGTGGGAAGGAGACGGGGAAGCAGTGCAGAAGTTGGCAAGGATTTCAGATTCCGTGTTGTGTTGCAGAATTTGATCTTTATACTATGGCCAGAGGGGAATCCTTGAAAATTTTAAGCAGAAGGATAACAAGTTTAGGTTCTCATGTTAAAAAGGTCACACAGTGTGGCAGAACAGCTGAAAGATGCAGGAGAGACTGGAGCAGGGAGCTCATTTGGAGGCTGCTGGAATGACCCACAAAACTGTGTCTGCTCTACAGATAAGCCATGCCATGCACAGAGGACAGAGTGACTGATCCAAGTCACCAGGCAAGTGAGTCAGAAAACAAAAAACAGTCACAGAAGCTGAAAAAGAACACAGGCCTCCCTCCACCTGGGCACTTGTTCCCAGGCACAGAGAAGTCTCCCTCTTCAGGATTCTTGTCTACAAGCAGCTGGCTGAGGCCACGGGCCAAGTGAAGCAGTGGGAGGCTCGGAGTTTCTAGGGCCTCCTTAGGGGAAAAGAGGAGGGCCCATAAGCTAGAATGCCACTTCAGGGCTGGGCTGAAGAGGCACAGAATGTCACAGTTGGAGAGACCCTTAGAAAAAGCCTACTCCCTAACTTTGAAGATGAGGAAATAGCCACGTGAGATAGCACAAGCCTGTAATCCCAGCTACTTGGGAGGTTGAGGTGAGAGGATAATTTAAGCTCAGGAGTTTGAACCAGCCTGAGCAAGAGGGAGAACCTGTCTCTACTAAAAATAGAAAAACCAGGGCAGAGCCTGTGGCTCAGTGAGTAGGGTGCCGGCTTCACATACCGAGGGTGGTGGGTTCAAACCCGGCCCTGACCAAACTGCAACAAAAACGAAAGAGAGAAAGAGAGAAAGAGAGAAAGAGAGAAAGAGAGAAAGAGAGAAAGAGAGAAAGAAAGAAAGAAAGAAAAAAAAAAAAAAGAAAAGAAAAACTAGCCATGCATTGTGGTACCTGTAGTCCCAGCTACTCAGGACGTTGAGGCAGGAGGATTGCTTGAGCCCAGGAGTTTGAGGCTACTATGAGCTAAGCTGAAGCCATGGCACTCTAGCCTGGGAGATGGAGTAAGACTGTGGCTCAAAAAAAAAGGCGACGCCTATGGCTCAAGGAATAGGGTACCAGCCCCATATACCTGAGGTGGTGCATTAAAACCGGGCCCTGGCCAAAAACAGCCAAAAAAAAAAAAAAAATTAAACCAAAAAAGGATAAGGAAACAGTGGCCCAGAAAAGTTTTGCCTAAGATCCTACAACCTTCAAAACGTAGAGATGGTACTTGTTATGGATTGAATTATATCCTTCAAAAAGCTGTTAAAGTCCTAATCTCTGAACCTGTGAATGTGATTTTATTGGAAACAAGGTCTGTCAGAGGGCAGTCGAGTCTAGCTGAGGTCACACTGGACTGGGGTGAGCACTAATCCAGTATCATCAGAGCCCTTACAGGAAGAGAATTTGGACACAAGAGAGCGACATGCCAGGAGAGGTGGGCATGTGATGATGGAGACAGAGGCTGCAGCCATGCAGCTACAGGACAGGGAACACCGGTAGCCAACATACACCAGAAGTTGCAAGAGGCAAGGCAGGCTTCTCCCCTACAGGCTTCAGAGGTGGCATGGCCCTACCCACACCTTGATTTTGGACTTTTCGCCTCCAGAACTCCTCCTGGCCTGTTTTCTTCCATCCACATTTTCTCTATTTAATTTATTTATTTTTATTTATTTATTTTTTTGAGACAAAGTCTCACTTTGTCACCCTCCATAGAGTGCCATGGGGCCTTCACTCACAGCAACCTCAAACTCTTGGGCTCAAGTGATTCTCTTGTCTCACCTCCCTAGTAGCTGGGACTACAGGCACTTGCCACAAAGCCTGGCTAGTTTTTCTATTTTTAGTAGAGATGGGGTCTTGCTCTTGCGCAGGCTGATCTCAAACTCCTGAGCTCAGGCAATCCACCAGCCTCAGCCTACCAGAGTATTAGGATTACAGGCATGAGCCACTGCACCTGGCCTATTTATTTTAATTTTTAAAATGTTCTTTATTTTTTTGCCATCCTCTGTAAAGCAGGAGATATTTTTTCTTCACTCACACCTCTTTTACTCTTTGGATGTTAATACCATAAACATTTTTAACATCTGCATAACCTTAATTGAATTATACATTTGTTTGAGGGGATACACAAGTAGTTTTTTCACTGTATAAATGACTCAGTTCCTAACACTTGCACAGTATTCCCTTGGGATACAGTCCTACATTGCAACTGAAACTCCCAGGCCAAAGCCTGTCCACATTGAAATATTTAAGATACTGGCCCAGTGGCATCTCCTGAAAGGGGTTTCTGTCTGTTCTCTCAGGAAAAAGCACCCCCTGTGTCCTTTCCCCTCACCTTCCTGGGAGCCAGGTCCAGTGCGTTTTAACTAGAGCTTTGCTTCTTTCTTGTCTGGGTGGGATTAAGTGCCAACTCCATCATGCTGCTGCCTGTCAGTCTCCAGCTTTGCCCTCACTGGGGATGACTGTTCTGCATTCTGGCTTCCAGTTCTTGACTTGCCCCACCTCTGAGCTGTGACCCTTCTAAGTCTACAGTATCCCACTGCCACAGTCCTGTAGCTTCTCCAGTGGACATAGGGACTGCTATTGCCACTGGGGAGGAAAAGAGGTATGGGGGAGGAGGAAGAATTGAGATTGATCAGCCAGTGAGTAGGACTGCAGCAGGGGCACTCACCAGAGCAACATCCCTCACCCTGCAGGAAGTGGTAAGGCTTCCACTTGCCTCAGGCTCAGGCTCCAAATCCCAGTCTTTGGGTTTGGCTGGAATGACCTTCAGCGCTCCTCTGACTCTGCAGCATGGGGAATCCCGCTGTATTACATGTGAGGTAACCCCCAAAGGAGGTTAACAAAGGCCCCTCTGTTACCTCTACCCCACAGCTGGTCCCTAGCAGGGCCCAGCCATGACCAGCGCCCACCAACCTCCCCCCAACTCATACTCTCCTGTTCACAGTACAGTGTGAGCCAGAGACACAGCAGGTCTCCTGAGGTACAGCCACCTCCACACCCAAGCAGAGACCAGCCTATCTCTTCAGTCACAGTGGCAGAAGTGGGTGTGGCATTTTGTACACCTTGTACCCCATCTGACCCTTGATCTCGCAGCAGCCTTCCACCTTCCTTGCTCATAGTTTTGAACAAACAACACACCCGCTTGCCTACATCAAATAATGTGCAACGTAATGTTATGTGGGGACATGAAAGTGACTTGGGACTCCAGGGCATATGGCCCTGACCAGGCCACTAGAGGAAATAAGGAGTGAGTGCCACAGCCCCTTCACCCCTCACCCCATCCCAAAGCTGTAAACTCAGCAGAAGAGCAGAAAAGGCTCAGCCCTGGATGTAGATATCTGCATGCTAGGCTGTCCGGTTAGCATAAATGTTTACTGTTAACATCAATACTAAAATAACAATTTTCAAGTATCAAACTTCTCTTGCAGCTGCTCTTTTGTTCATTTTTCACCTAGATCCCAGGCATCCTATTGTTGAAATTTTGTTTAAGGTGGGCCACCTGGGATGGGCTGAAGATGGGGGTGATCTAGTTAGATCACCACCCAGCAAACTGCCTCATCTGATCCTCAGTTTCCCCGTCTGCAGCAGTGTTGGCACTGCGTAGACAGGAGAAGGCCTGGGTCAACCTGAGTGGGTTAGATCCTGGCTCCACCACCCACTACTGCGGTGACTCCAAGCAGGTCACCTAACCTGCCTGAGCTGTGTTTGCCCTCTAGGCGCCGAGGTCACAGGTACTACTGACCCCAGGAGTGCTGGGAGAATTAACCGGACTGTGCCTAGGACTAGCAAACGCTAAGTGCTTAAGGAGCATAGCATTCCTCCTTCTTAACGGTTGTAAACTATATGTGAGTTTAGCAAATGTCACGTAAATATTATACTATTCATGTTATTTTACTAAGTTGTTTTAACTAAGACATCTGTTTCGTTACCCCTGCACAATACCGCGCTTCTCGAGCGGGATTCTCATCTTTGTCCGTCCTGCTGCCCCTCTTTTCTGGCTAAAGCTTCTGTCCCGCTCCGTTCCAATGTCCAGCCGCTGTCCACCGCGCCACGGACACGCAGGTCCGCCGGGCAGGTGGCCGGATCCCGCCATCGGGGCAGGGCAGGGAGCGCGTCGGGCCAAGCTGCGGCGAGACGCGGCCGGGAGAACTCGGGGGCGCACTCACCCGCTTGACGAGGAAGCCTTCCTTGAGCACGCCGTCCTCCATGTCGCCCGCGCGGCTCCCGGGCACGGCCTCTCCGCTCCCCGCTCCCCGCTCCCCGCTCCGGGCTCCCGCGCAGTCGGCGCCGCCCGCGCCCAGGAAGCGGCTCCGACGCGCCCGGCGACGCCTCCCTGGCGCGCATCCAGAGTCCGAGGCTGCAGGGCCTCCCGGGCAGGGAGCGAGGCCGGGGCCGGATTCCTGGCGTGACGCTTCCACCTGCAGGTGCCGGGGGCCCTGTTAGTCCTCCAGGCTCGGAGTCTGCCAGCCCCGTCCCCCCCTCCGGCTGGGCGACAGGCTCCGTCCACTGCGCCCCGCGCCCCTTTATCTTTGCCCAGCTCCCTCACCCCAGCCTTAGCCCGGAGCTGCCCTAGATTAAGGTTTATCCAATTAAACAGAACTGAGAAGATTTAGAGACTTTGGATCCATCCCTGAGTTCCGTGGAAAAGGGGATAGGAGAGTAGGAGGTGTGTCGCTGGGTTAGGAACTCTGTCCCGGCCCCCTGCGGAACAGAAGAATTCTCATTACCAGGAATGTGACAGGTTTAAAGAGACAGACATATCCTGCAGGGCCCTCTGTCCTGGAAACACAACCCCTCCCTCAAAAAATAAAGATACAGCCCCAAATTCCATCATTAGGCACAAAATTTAAGGAGGTGGCAGCGAACTCAGTCATCTAGATAAACAATATTTTAATGTAATTTTTTAAAAATCAAAATTAATGCCAAAAAATCCATGATGAACACAACATCAACATTTTAAATAAAAACAGGGTCCACAGCATGCCCTAGCAGGCCTCAGTGGAGCCTGAAACAAAAGGGTGCCTCACCGCAGTCGCACTGATTGGGTCTGGGGATCCTGAGGACACAGGCACACATTCTTTATCTGCACTCCAGTGGGAAGGGTCCTGTCAGGACTCTTTACCAGGAAGGGGGACAGCCCTGAGATGCCCAGGGCGGAAGAGAAGTCTTTAGAATAAAAGAAGGTGCTCAGGCTGTGCCAGTCCAGGAGTGCCTTTCAGAACCGGCCAGGATGAAATCCACTCCCAAAACACCCCAGGAAGCGCCAGAGGCCCAGGCCATACAGGATGACGTCCATCTCCCTACCCTCACCCCTCACCCCAAGGATACCTGGCAGGGGATTGCCAGGGTAATGGCCCACTCTAGCCTTCTGCACCAGCTGGCATTCAGACCCCCCACTGAAAGCAGTGGGGGCTTCTGGTGGGTTTCAGAGCACACATCAACTGGGGAAGCCTAAATAGGTGCTAGGTTTTATTTAATGCACAGCAACCCCCTGAGGTGAGTTTATTATCACATTTTTCCAGGCAAGGAAACTGAAACTCCAAGCAGTTATATAACTTGCCCATGATCACACAACTCCAAGGCACTGCAAATGTACTTGCTTCTCAAGAAGTTGTCCCAGCTCTGAAACCTGGCTGGCCTCAAACCCAGGACTTGAGAGGTTGGGCTGGGCAGTTCTAATCCTCTTTGGTTCTGACTCTGGTCTCTTTATTTCCTTCACAGAAGCTGTCTTGGTTCTAACCAGCCCCAACCTTCTGAGGCTTAGATGAGGTGGCATTTCTTTGGCAAGAGGGGCTCCTGAATGAATTCTCAGAAATGGGAATGGTTGGTCCTCTCTTCCCGGTAGTACTCCCACTAGGAGGGAGCAGGAGCCTGCTTCCTGTCCTGGGGAAGTGCCTGGTTCAGCCCATCCTATCTGACTCACTGGACCTGGGACGTGAGTCACATTACCTGCTTCCTCAGGCTGTGGTGACTGAGCCACCAGCCCACCAGGGAACCACAATGACATAAGAAGATGTAGACAGAAGGACGCAGACAGCGCTAACAGCTGAGACTGGGGGCAAAGGGCAGGGAAAGGAAGGAAGCTCCAGGTCCAGGAACTGCTCTCACTCTTCCAGACTCTCCTCGCTCTCAGGGCTGGAGGCTGAAGTGGAAGGGTCCCTGACCAGCTCAGCCTGCTCCCTTTTTTGTCATGAATGGCCAGATAGTGCCTAGGGTATGTGAACTATAGGGAGCTATTAGGTCAGTGTTTGGGTGTAAGTCACTGAAGCCTGATGTGAAATCTCACTGTTAGAGAGTCATGCCTTTAACTTGAGATAAGGATTCCTTGTTTAAGATACAAATTGTAGAGAAGTGTAAATAATGGAGCCTTAGTCACAATGAATACCTGACTTGTGAGTTTATCAGAATCACAGAACCAGAACCTAACCCCTAAAGATCATTCAATCCAGACCCTTTGTTTTATAAATGAGGTCTCTCAAATCCCAGAAAGTAAAGTGACTTATCCAAGGTCCTTCAGCCAGTGATTGGCAAAGCCAGGACCAGAATACAGGCCAACCTAGCTGCATACTTCAAGGCTGGCTCCTGGCAAACACAGGCACAGCTCCCAGCAGGAACCTGCAGCAGAGCACCGGGGTGGGAGAGGATGGCTGTGCAGGGCTAGACACTTCAAAAGTGCTTCTGTGTTTTCTGACCATAAAAATAAATTTGTGCTTATTATAGAAAAGTTAGAAAATACCAAAAAGGATAAAACCACCAAATCCTATCACTGAGATGATCAATATTTTTATATGCATGTACTTTTTACTTTTTTTTTTTTTTTTTTTTTTTTTTTGTGACAGAGTCTCACTTTATTGCCTTTGGAAGAGTGCCATGGTATCATAGTTCACAGCAACCTCAAACTCTTGGGCTCAAGTGTTTCTCTTGCCTCAGACTCCCAAGTAGCTGGGACTATAGGTGCCCCCCACAATGCCCAGCTATTTTTAGAGATGAGGTTTCACTCTTGCTCAGACTGTTCTCAAACTTGTGAGCTCAGGTAATCCACCAACCTCAGCCTTCCAGAGTGCTGGGATTATAGGTGTTTATAGGGATTATAGCACCTATGAAATTTTATTTAAAAATTGTGAACTTTGCCTTTTTCACTTATTATAGCTAATGAGCATTTTACTAGATTATTAAAAGTAATTCAAAAACATAGTTTTAATGACCGCATTAAATTTCATCATGACTGTATCATAATGTATTAAAATTATTTCTATTTAGGATGCATGTCCTTTTTCACTGTGTAAATAATGTTGTGATAAATATCTCCATACATAAACATTTGCCACATCTCTGATTATTTCAGAAAAAGGTCTAAAGTATAATATTAAGTTAAAGGGCATAATTTTCTTAAATTCTTTTTTTTTTTTTTTTTAGAGACAGAGTCTAATTTTATTGCCCTCGGTAAAGTGCCTTGGCGTTACAGCTCACAGCAAACTCCAACTCCTGGGCTTGGGCGATTTTCTTGACTCAGCCTCCTGAGTAGCTGGGACTATAGGCACCTGCCACAATGCCCGGCTTTATTTTGTTGTTGCAGTTCCTCTGGGGCTGGGTTCAAACCCGCCACCCTCCTTATATGGGGCAGGCGCCCTACCCACTGAGCCACAGAAGCTGCCCTTAAATTCTCGGTACATATCACAAAAGCACTTTCTACACCAATATCACATATTTCCACCAGCATTAAGTGAGGCATTTTTAGAAACTTTCGCTGATTTTATTAGAACCAGCAAGGATCATCCCCACTCGCATAAGCTCTGTGTAATCTCAGTCAGGGTTGAGCCCTGCTCCCTGATAACAGCCAGCTGGAGAAGTTTCCCCTGGAAGAGACTCAGAACTGGGAAGGAGGCAGTGGAAGTCCTGGGGTAGGGCACCACCCACAGGGAAAGGAGAGTGTGGGGGTCTGGGCAACCAGGAGAGCACCCTGGTGACATTTAAAAGCTTGGCAGAAACAAAGAAAGGATTTGGGGAGCAGAGAAGAAGAAAGGAGCTAGAAGTGCAGGTAGGAAAAGACTAAAGAAAAATTTTGCCTAATTCGTGGCTTTGCCCAAGGCCATCCAGCAAGTTACCCTGTTACAGGAGAAATAGAAATTCATTCAGAGTAGACAACTTATACCAAGTAGGTCCTGGGTACAAACAATGCCATGGGCAATACATAGACCCTGCCCCCATACCCCACGCATCAGTGAATAAGGTATCATTTTCACTAACAAAACCATCTCCAGGGACACTGAAGTTCACAGGGCAGGTACACCACTGTACAGAGCAGTGTTCCAAAATACCTGTGGTGAAGGCCGGTTGGGCATTTTCCCTGAGGCATGGACAATTTGGTGGTCCTAGAAAACAGCCTCCATCTCAAGCAACTATCTATGACCTGTGCGTCACTGAACTGATCTATGTTCTGTTGAGTGAAACAAGGGCATGGATCAGGAGCTTGAATGTTATGGCAATTTCCAGCTGCTGTAAAGCTTTCAAGTGCTTACTTTCAAATCCTGTTTTTCTCTCCTGGCAGAGCTGTACCAGACCACCCATGAACAGCATTGCTCTGGAGTAGTGATTTTCAACCAGTGTGCCTCAGGTATGCCTGGAAATTTTTTAAAGCTGGCGGTGCCTGTGGCTCAGTGAGTAGGGTGCCACCCCCATATACCAAGGGTGACGGGTTCAAACCCAGCCCCAGCCAGACTGCAACAAAAAATAGCCAGGTGTAGTGGTGGGTGCCTGTAGTCCCAGCTACTCAGGAGGCTGAGGGAAGAGAATCGCCTAAGCCCAAGAGCTGGAGATTGCTGTGAGCTGTGACACTACAGCACTCTACTGAGGGTGACAAAATGAGACTCTGTCTCTAAAAAAAAAAAAAAAAGAAATAAAAATTTTAAAGATCATTAAATTATTTTCGAAAGAAATTCAGGCCAGGCAGGGTGGCTCACATCTGTAATCTTAGCACTCTGGGAGGTAAAAGCGGGTGGATTGCCGGGGCTCACAGGTTCGAGACCAGCCTAAGCCAGAGCCAGACCCCCTCTCTAAAAGTTGTGACGCCATGGCACTTTACCAAAGGCAACAAAGTGAGACTCTCTCTCAAAAAAGAAAAAGAAAAAGAAAGAAAGAAAGAAAGATTCAAAGCAGAGTATTTTATTATTTTTGGATGAACATAATTTAAGTGTGCAAAAACACTGGTGTATGGCATGGGTTCGAATCTTACCTCTACCACCGCATGTTACAGATTGCAAGTTATGTATCCTCTCTCATCCTTAATTTCCTTATCTGTAACATGGGGTAACAATCGCACCTACCTTGAAGACTTGCTTGGGCAAAATACATGAGATTATGGAAGTAAATTTTATAGCCTAACACACAGTAAGCCACAATACATTCTCTCAATTCCACTTGGTCCCAACCTTGTGAGGTTAGTAGGAATATGGGTAAAAATCACCTCCAGAGTTATGGAAAAAATACTAAAGCTGGGGAGAGGGGTGGAGTTGGGTGTTCATATTACTGTGTTCTTACTATGTACCAAAGACAAAACATATACTATCTTACTGATCCTCAAAATTGCCCTGTGAATTAGGTATTATGCCCACCTTATAGATGGAAATGAAAATTCAGAGAATTTAAATAACTTGGCAGCTAGTACATGGCTGAGTCCAGGTTGAAATCCAGGCCTGTCTGGTTTTAAGCCTTGTTTTTTCTACTACTCCACACTATCTCCTTTGGCTAAATCATGTTCTCTCTCCCTGAGAAGGAATCCTTTCAGTCTGATTCAGGGACAGTCTGATTCATTGTGGTAGATTGCATCATTGTTCCCAATAAGCCATTGCCCTATCCCCATGATAGAATTGTATTTCCTTGCCTCATTGACTCAGTTTGGTCCCCTGACTTTGAACAATGGAATGTGGGCTGTGTGTCCCCAGTGAAAGCTTTAGGCACCATTGCCCAGTACCACCATATTGTTGTCCCTGAACCTCAAACCCACCATGCCTCAGATAGTAGATGCTCCTGAAGTTGAGCCCAGGAATGAAGAGGATTTGGGAAAGGAGCTGCAACCAGTGTAAGGGAGAAGTGATTTGCTGAGGATGGGGGTGGGGTGTTAAGACAATGTAACTTAGTTGAGAGCTGACTGCACTCACTTCTCCATCCCAGCTGTCCCCTGACACCATGAGGCTACAGGGAAATGCCAGAAGGACTACATGGCTTGCAACATTTTCCTGACATGGAGGACTGGGTGCCCCTTACCTCTCATTAAAACCCTTAAAGCCACCTCTCTGTGCCACTGGAAAAGCTGGAACACCTTGAGAGGGTTGCCACTGTCCAGGGTGCTCATGGGTACGAAAGCCCAGATTTCCTGCCTCCCCACTGGTGCCATCCGCCCTGCCTACCTCCCCAGAACCCCATCTGGAAGGAGAAGTGCCCCTTGGCAGATGTCTTGCCAAGAGCTGGGGGTGGAGCAGGATGCACTGTGACTCAGCTCTGGGAACAGGCAGGACCCAGCCTGTTGGCTGCAGATAAGAGCCCTTCCCCTCCTTCCCTTCCCCCTTTCTTCCCTTACTTCTTTCACTCCCTCCCTAAAGGTTGTTCTGGGAGGTTAGGCTTTTTTTTTTTTTTTTTTTTTTTGCTTATTTTGAATGGGTATAAAAGAAAGGATATCTGAGGAAGGAGTGACTGGGGATATCTGAGGAAGGGGTGGCTGTGGTGTCACATACCCTGAATATGTACCCCTCTGTTCTCCAGGCCTCCAGAGACTCCCACCTGGCTGGGCATCAAAATCACCCTCAGAGCTTGTACCAGCCCCAGCGGAGGAGGCCACCACTTACAGCAATGCAGGCTGCTCACTGCAGGGAGGGACCTGCTGAGAAGGCAAATGGGGACCGGAAGTGCAGTCCCCTTCTGCAATCCAAGGCATGCCTCCACACAGAGCTGTGCTCCCCAAAAGGAAGGTCGATTTTTTTTTCCTCCTAAAGACTTTGTCTATTTGCTAAGCCACATCCCAACAGGACTGCATCTGTCCAAAGCAAGCACTTTTTATTTCATGGAAAGGTAGCAGGGACCATGTCCATTCCCAGGAGATTCTGATTCTCAGGTTGGGGAATTCTCATTTAAAGGTGATTCTTTTTTTTTTTTTTTTTTTGCTTTTTTTAAGGCAGAGTCTTATTATGTCACCCTTGGTAGAGTGCCATGGTGTCACAGCTCACAGCTGCGACTACAGGTGCCTGCCACAATGCCCAGCTATTTTTTATTGTAGTTGTCATTTTTGTTTAGCTGGCCCGGGCCTGATTCGAACCTTGGTGTATGTGGCTGGTGCCATGACCACGGTGCTACCAGTGCTGAGCCAGTTATTAAGGTGATTCTGAAGGTTAATTGGCTCTGGGTATCTTGGCCATGGAAAATCCCTGCGCTTCTTAGCCTTCCTTAGGGAAGGGCCCTCTCAACTGTGGAGTGCCAGCTAAAGATCTACCCCCTTGCTGAAATGGATCCCCAAGTAGGCACTGCCCCAGAGAGTCTCTGCCACTCCCAGGTGAGGGGACTGGCAAATCTCTAGCCTGGCCTCCCACCTGCACTCTGAAGCTGGCATAAAAGTGCCCCCCAGGGCGGCTCCTGGGGCTCAGTGGGTAGGGCGCCAGCCCCATATATCAAGGGTGGTGGGTTTAAACCTGGCCCCGGCCAAACTGCAACAAAAAAATAGCCAGGTGTTGTGGCAGGTGCCTGTAGTCCCAGCTACTCAGGAGGCTGAGGCAAGAGAATCACCTAAGCCCAGGAGTTGGAGGTTGCTGTGAGCTATGATTCCATAGCACTCTATGGAGGGCGATAAAGTAAGACTCTGTTTCTAAAAAAAAAAAAAAGTGCCCCCAGTTCCCACACACGCTGTTCCGCACCACTGGGAAGGGCTGCCTGTAGCTAGGTTGGGCAGTTTGCTAGGGAGATAAGAGGGTGAAGCCAGCTTCAACAATCCCCAAGGCAGAGCTGTGAATTCAGAGGCTCCGGAAGAGTAGAGGGGTGACTGCAGACTTCCTGGGACTAAAGATGGAAAGATCTGGTAGGAGGAGTGAATTCTGATTTTGAGCAATCACGTCCCTTTTTGGAATTCCCTGGATAGGAACTGCTCTAACCAGGATTCCAAATATGTGAGCCTGAAGCTTCTAAGGACTTGAATCCCAGAACAGCTTACAGGCTGCTGTACTCCACAGGCAGGCAGAAGCACTAGCTAATGGGGATATCATCAAGGTCCCCACTCCTTGAGGGGAACCTAGGGGCAAATTTTAAGGGGGCAGGCGTTCTCAGAGTCCTGCAGGTGCAGGGACACGGCCGGGGTCAGGCCCTAGAGTACATAGCGCCACCTCCTGAAATCTTGCACTCTAGGCTGCTGGCTTGCCCTGCCCTAGTCCCTAGTCCAGCCTAGAGAGGTGGATGTCTCAATTGCTGGAGCTTCCGACTGTCCAAGAGGTGCCTGCCCATCCTGTTGTGTGGTTTGGGGCCCTGAGAAGTTCAAGTTCCATGGCAGGATGGAGGTGGATCTCTCACTTGAAGATCTGAAATTGAGGCTGGGCACAGTGTCTCATGCTTATAATCCTGCACTCTGGGAGGCTGAGGTGGGAACATCTCTTTTTTTTTTTTTAAGTTTTCTTTCTTTTTTTTTTTTAGAGACAGTTGTCCGCTTTGTTGCCCTCAATAGAGTGCAGTGGCGTCACAGCTCACAGCAACCTCCAGCTCTTGAGCTTAGGTGATTCTCTTGCCTCAGCCTCCTTAGTAGCTGGGACTACTGGCACCCACCACAATGCCTGGCTATTTTTTTTGTTATTGTTGTTGCAGTTTGGCCGAGGCCGGGTTCAAACCTGCCACCCTTGGTATATGGGGCCGGCACTCTACTCACTGGGCCATGGACGCCGCCTTGAAGTTTTCTTAATCTAGATTTTATTTATTTATTTATTTAGAGACAGTTTCACTATGGCGCCCTCGGTAGAGTGCCATGGCTGTCACAGTTCACAGCAACCTCCAACTCTTGGGCTTAAGTGATTCTCTTCCCTCAGCCTCCCAAGTAGCTGGGACTATAGGCGCCCACCACAACACGTGGCTATTTTTTTGTTGTAGTTGTCATTGTTGTTTAGCAGGCCTGGGCTGGGTTCAAACCTGCCATCCTTGGTGTATGTGGCTGGCAACCACTGAGCATGGGTGCTGAGCCAGGGGAGGATCTCTTTTTTTGAGAAAGAGTCTCACTTGTCACCCTTGGTAGAGTGCTGTGGCATCACAGCTCACAGTAACCTCCAACTCTTGGGCTTAAGCGATTCTCTTGCCTCAGCCTCCCAAGTAGCTGGGACTACAGACACTAGCCACAGTGCAGGGCTTTTTTTTTTTTGGTTGTAGTCGTCATTGTTGTTTGGCAGGCCCAGGCTGGATTCGAACCTGCCAGCTCCAGTGTATGTGGCTGGTGCCCTAGCCACTGAACTACAGGCACTGAGCCATAGGAGAGGATTTCTTGAGCTTAGGACCAGCCTGAGCAAGAGCAAGACCCTGTCTCTATTAAAACAATAGAAAAATAAGCTGGGTTTTGTAGCTGAGGCAGGAGGATCACTTGAGGGAGTTTGAGGTTGCTGTGAGCTAGGCTAAGGCCATGGTACTCTAACGACTCTGTCTCAAAAAAAAAAAACAACAGCAAATCTGATATTGAGGTCTTTTCCTGTGCAATTAAAATATGTTTTTGGGGTGGTGCTTGTGGCTCAAAGGAGTAGGGCACCAGCCCAATATGCCGGAGGTGGCGGGTTCAAACCCAGTCCTGGCCAGAAACTGCAAAAAAAAAAAAGTTTCTGGCTGGGGCCTGCAGCTCAGTGGGGAGGGCGCCAGCCACATACCCAGGCTGGCGGGTTCAAACCCGACCCCGGCCAGCTAAACAATGACAACTGCAACAAAAAATTAGCCTTGTGTTGTGACAGGCACCCGTAGTCCTGAAAAAAAAAAAAAAGTTTCTGGCAAATGCAGAAATGGAATGAAATAGCAAACAATGATCGAAAGAACAGGCTCTGGATCTGATCTTGGTAAAGCACAGACCTGATCTGGATGAGGGTGATGTTATTGGTCATGGAGGACACCTTGAGTGGCAAGGAGTTAATGGCCTTGACCTTGGGCAAATCACTCAGCTCCACTGACAGGGATATTTTGATCCCAGGAATAGTGACATATTTTGCAGGTCATGGTGCAAAATGAAAATGCAGGGCCCTGGTTCAAAATTGGTGCACAAATGTGCACCAAGACATCAACTGCAGAAGATTAAAACAGGCACAGCGCCCTTTGAAGACGAGGGACTGTGGGCAAATGCCTGAGCTTCATAGGGCTGTTGAGAAGACTAAACAAAGCTAACCATGTAAAGCACTTAGAGGGCGCGTGGGGCATGGTACTAAATAAATGCACGAAAATGTTCCTGATCATTTTGCCCAGCCCCAGACAGCCTCTCCCTGAACATCTGAACTGTCCCACAGCAAGCTCAAAGGATATGGACTAGAGCAAATGGAGTGACTTGTGGAAGTTACACTTGGGCTTCCAGACACCCAGGCTGGGGCTCTTCCTTACGGGCTCTCTCCACCATGAGTAAAAAGAAAAGGTGACAGCAGGGAGGTAAGACTCTGTGTCTCAGAAGTGCTGAGGAGAGTGGGAGACTGCATGGATGCAAGGACCAAGCCTGACCTGCAGGAGCAATCCTAACCGTTGAGTCCCTCGCCTGTCAGATGTCTAGAGATGTGCCTGCTGAGCCCTTGGTGAGAGCATGGAATTGCGAAGGAACCACAGAGAGGCCCTTCATGGTTTGCCTCTGAAATGGCCCCAAGGCGCTGTGCTGTGTGGGTGTTGGTCTGCTGTTCCTGCCCTCCCTCTCTCCTCCCTCACGGCCACCTGCCACTTCTTCCTTGCCATTAGGATACCCGTCTCCAGCAGCTACTCTACAAATTGCTTACAGTCTGACAGACTCAGACAAATGACCAGGGTTTTTAGAATGGTGTTGGAAATCAGGATGAATGGCATCTGACTGGTGTCCAGTCAGTCATATAGACATTTTTTTTTTTTTATTTTCAGCCTATTATAATGTCTTGACATCTTAAAAAACCCTGGAGCTGTGGAGAAATCACCTCTCCCAGGGACTAGCCAATTCTTAGAAATAGCAAGGGCTCAGCTGAGAATATGCTTTTGATATAGAAACTAACCAACTCAGAGCTGTCCCTTCTCTATCTGGCCCATATATCCCAAGAGACAGTATTTCTCTGACTTAATCATATTGGGGCAGGTACCAGGCAACTAGGGACCACCCCTATAGCTTAGAGTCCCCTGAAATTATTCAGACTAGCAGTGGACAACTGTTTTCCCTGCCCGATTTCCCTGCCCCAATCTTGCCTTCCCCTCAGAAGTCCCAGTACAGCTCTGACCTAATGCTTTCCCCTGGCTCCTGCCTCCCGACTTTCCCACGTGGTCCTGCATAGCGGGCTGTGCCTCTGTCCCTAGGAATTGTGAGCATAATACACTTTGTCTTCCTGGGCCTCTCCTAGGTCCCCCCCCAGCATGTAAAAGGATACAAATGCAGCTTCTGCCTGATTTCTTTTTTCTTTTCTTTCTTTTTTTTTTTTCTGCCTGATTTCTTTTCTTTTCTTCTTCTTCCTTTTTTCTTTTTGAGACATTGTCTCAAGCTGTTACCTTGGGTAGAGTGCCATGGCGTCGTAGGTTACAGCAACTTCCAACTCTTTGGCTAAAGCAATCTTCTTGCCTCAGTGTTTCTATTTTTAGTAGAGATAGGAGTCTTGATTTTGCTCAGGCTGGTCTCAAACTCATGAGTTCAAGCAATTCACCTGCCTCGGCCTCCTAGAGTGCTAGGATTACAGGCATGAATCACTGTACCCTGCCCAGATATTGAATTCTTTTTTTTTTTTTAATGTTCTAATTTTATTTTATTTATTTATTTATTTTTGAGACAGAGCCTCAAGCTGTCACCCTGGATAGAGTGCTGTGGCATCACAGCTCACAGCAACCTCCAACTCCTGGGCTCAAGCAATTCTTGGCCTCTCAAGTAGCTGGGACTACAGGCACCTGCCACAATGCCCAGCTATTTTTTGATTGCAGCTGTCATTGTTTGGCCGGCCAGGCTGGATTCAAACCCGCCAGCTCAGGTGTATGTGGCTGGCACCTTAGCCGCTTGAGCCACAGGCACTGAGCCCAGATATTGAATTCTGAATGAGTAAGTTATTGCTGCAACAAGAAGAAAATTGATAATGGAAAAATTGTAGGTTTTAAAAATGATTGCCAGGCTCACTATTTTAGTTGCCATTATTAGGGTAAGAAGACTGGCAGAGACAATTATAAAAGGGGCTTTACCTAATAAATACAATCAGCATAACCTGGTTCTTTGTACCCTCAATGAATCCCCAACAATAAAAAGTAAATAAATAGGGGTGGCACCTGTGGTTCAGTGAGTAGGGCACCGGCCCCATATACCGAGGGTGGCAAGTTCGAACCTGACCCTGCCAAACTGTAACAATAAATAAATACATACATACATAAAAATTAAAATTAAAAAAATGAAGACTGGCAGTGAATTTCTGAGGCTACTCTTAGAATCAGATCAACTTTTCCTACCCTGAGTCAAGGTATTCCATGCTACAGTGGTGACTGTGCCACCATCAATCAATTTTTTTTTTTTTTTTTTTTTTTTTTTTTTGAGAAAGAGTCTCATGTTGTCATCCTGGGTAGATTGCCACGGTATCATAGCTCACAGCAACCTCAAACTTCTGGGCTTAAGTGATACTCTTGCCTCAGCTTCCCAAGTGTCTGGGACTATAGGCGCCCACCACAAGGCCCGGCTATTTTTTGTTGTAGTTGTCATTGTCGTTTGGTGGGCCTGGACTGGATTCGAACCTGCCAGCTCTGGTGTATGTGGCTGGCGCCTTAGCTGCTGAGCTACAGGCGCCGAGCCCACCATCAGTGAATTTATTGCCTTTGACCCCTAATTTTCTAGTAGCATGTTTCTAGTAGGAGACGCTATGTCCAGAGGTACGCAGATTGGGTGATGAGGTCTCTAGCCCTCAGGTTTGTGGCCACCACAAATTAGAGGCCAGAGCATAGCCACCTCCTCCCTCCTTCCCTCTTTCCACTCAAGGTGACTTGTGATTGGCTTAGGAAGGAGAAATGAATGGGTGAGTCTGGTGTGTAGTGGAAGGGCTGAGTAAGGCAGCTGCCCAGATGGTCCTCCTTACGTTCCTCTCCAGCATTACCCTGCTTGTCCTTCAGACTCATCTTTGTGGCCCTTTTTCTGAAGCCCCTTCTAGCACTCAATAATAAAAATAGCTGACATTCCTGGAGCACTGTTCTAAGTTGTCCATTAATCCCAATAGCTCTGTGAGCCAGGTGCTGTTATTCTTCACACCTTCAGGTTAAGCAACTTGCCAAGGTAGTTTAGGTCTCATTCCAAATTCTGGGCAAGAGCACCTTTGAGGGGCTGAAATAGTGTATCATATTCTATGAAGATGCTCTCCCGAGGAATGGACAGCAGAGAGGTGCTCCAGAGACTTCTGAGTGGAAGGAAGGACTAGCTGCATTGAGGAAGTGGAGGCATTTCAGAGGGCAGCCCAATTCTGGGATCTGCCTGGGCCTGTGGGACTGAAGAGCTCTAGTGTGCCCTGGGCTGTGTGGCTGTGGCCTCCTCAGGACACTGTTGGCTTCAGAAGTGGACAAGGGGAGGAAGTCTATCACTTATGATGCCTAGATCTCTGGGAAGCAGGCCTGAAGGACAACAGCCCATATTTCCCATGTTCCCATATGACCAGGAACAACTTTCAAGAATTTAATCCCTGGCAGTGAGAGACAAGGAGGTGCTCAGTGAGTGGGGCCTGGTGCGGGGCAGCCCAGGTCCAGGCCCTGAAGCAAACTCCCTGGGAAGCATGTTATGTTATCCACTGTGTTAGTTTGCTTGGGAGGCTGTAATAAAACACCCTAGACAAGGTAGCTGAGATAACAGCTATTTATTTCTCACAGTTCTGGATGCTGGGACATCCAAGAGCAAGGTTTTGGCCAATCCAGTTCCTGGCGAGGGCCACGTCCTTGTTTGTAGATGGACATCTTCTCGCTGTGTCCGTTCGTGATGGAGATACCATCTTGCTCACGTCTCCTCTTACTGCCCTGCTATGCTTTGAATATGACTGGGCCCCATCAAAACTCATGTTTAGGCTTGGTCCCCAATGCAGTAGTGTAGGGAGGTGGTACCTCTAAGAGGTATTTGGGTCATGAGAGATCCACCCTCATGAAGGGATTAATTTAGTCTTGAGGGGATATGAGATTTCTTGCTTTTTCAAGGAACTGGATTTGTAACTACAAGAGCAGCTTGTTATAAATTGAGGTTCTGGCCAGACACAGTGTTTCACTCCTGTAATCCTAACACTTTGGGAAGCCTAGGCAAGTGGATCACTTGAGTTCAGGAGTTCAAGACCAGCCTGAGCAAGAGTGAGACCCCTGTCTCTACTAAAATGAAAAAATTAGTCCTGCATCATTGTGGCTGGCTACTCAGGAGGCTGAGGAAGGAGGATCGCTTGAGCACAAGAGTTTGAGGTTGCTGTGAGGTAGGCTGAGGCCACAGCACTCTAGCCTAGGGCAACAGGGTAAAACTCTGTCTCGAAAAAAAAAAAAAATGTGTTTTCTTTTTTTAAAATCAACCTTTAAGAAAAAACATAGGAAGTCCAACATCAAGGTTTTGGCCAATGCAGTTTCTGGTGAGGGCCACGTCCTTGTTTGTAGATGGACATCTTCTTGCTGCGTCCTTATGTGTTTGGTTCCTCTCCACTTTTCTTTCTGCTTTAAACCATGAGCTGAAGCAGCATGAGGTCTTCACCAGATGGGCTGTCTGATTTGGGACTTTTCAGACTCTGGAATCATGAGTCAAATAAGTTTCTTCTTCGTCTTAAAATTATAAATTAGCCACTCTCAGGTATTCTATTATGGCAACAGAAAACGGACTAAGACAGGCACACATCCTATGTGTGAAGGCTCCATCTTCGAGACCTAATTACCTCCCACAGGCTCCACCTCCAAATATTACCACACTGAGGAATAGTGTTTCAACATATGAATTTTGGGGGGCACAAACGTTCAGTTCATAATACCCACTGAGTTCTTGTCTTAGTCCCTGAATCAAGGTAGCAAATCAGGCTGGATGTCCTTCTCTGCCCCAAAGGCTCCTCACACCCTTGCATGGTAGCCTCACACCTTCTGCCTCAGAAGAAACATCAGGAGGTGCTTTCCTCCTTGGGTCCTGTGTCAGGACTGGATTTTAGGGTGTGGGCTTCTTCCCTGCCCTGAACCTTGCTCTCCATCAGATAGGACAGGTTCAGGACCTCTGAACCTTAGGGCAAGTATAGCTCTGCACATGGTGAATGTGGCTGAGCTCATCTGGAAGACTTGAAGGTTGGACCCCTGCCTGGCTACCATCTGTGAACATACCCACACTCACACCTACCTACACTATCACATGTGCCTGCACACACACACACAGAGGTCACTTTCCAGGGCTTCTCTCACTGCCAGCTGTTCCCAGTCTGTGTCTTGGACCAGGAGTAAGCTAATAAGTAAAATACACAGGTTTCCTGTTTAAATGTGGCCCTTTGGGAGATTTTCTCTAAGCCACTGGTATCCAGTAAAACCTTCCATAAGAAATGCTCTGTGGGTGGTGCCTGTGGCTCAGTGGGTAGGGTGCCATCCCCATAAAGCAGGGGTGGTGGGTTCGAACCTGGCCCCGGCCAGCTAAAACAGAAGTGGCAACTGCAACCGAAAAATAGCTGGGTGTTGTGGTGGGCACTTGTAGTCCCAGCTACTTGGGAGGGTGAGGCAAGAGAATCGCTTAAGCCCACGAGTTGGAGGTTGCTGTAAGCTGTGACACCATAGCACCTACTGAGGGCAATAGATTTAGACTCTGTCTAAAAAAAAAAAAAAAAAAAAAAAAAAAAGAAGTGTTCTATATCTGCTCTGTTCAATACCACTAATGCTACTGAGGACTAAAATGTGGCTGGTGTGAAAAACTAAAGTTTATTTTATTTTATTTTATTTTTTTTTGAGACAGAGTCTTACTATGTTGTCCTCAGTAGAGTACTGTGGTGTTATGGCTCACAGCGACCTCCAACTCTTGGGCTTAAGCGATTCTCTTTCTCAGCCTTCCAAGTAGCTGGGACTACAGGTGCCCACCACAATGCCTGGCTTTTTTTTTTTTTTTTGGCTGTAGTTGTCATTGTTGTTTGGCAGGCTTGGGCTGGGTTTGAACCCACCAGCTCTGGTGTATGTGGCTCGTGCCCTAGCCGCTGAGCTACAGGAGCTGAGCAGAAAAACTGAAAGTTTAAATATTATTTCATTTTAAGAAAACTCAACGAGGTACATAGTTATTTGTTACTATTGGAAATGACCCCAGTTGGGCCAGTGTTTTTATTCCTAATCCTCACAGTAACTCTGTGAAGATAATCTTTGTTTTTGAGACAGAGTCTCAAGCTGTTGCCCTGGGTAGAGTGCCATAGCATCACAGCTCACAGCTCACAGCAACCTCCAACTCCTGGGCTCAAGCGATTCTCTTGCCTCCACCTCCCAAGTAGCTGGGACTACAGGTGCCCGCCACAACGCCTGGCTATTTTCTGGTTGCAGGAATCATTGTTGTTTGGCGGGGCCCTGGCTGGATTTGAACCCCCAGATCAGGTGTATGTGGCTGGTGCCTTAGCCACTTGAGCCACAGGCACTGAGCCAAAATAAGCATCCTGAGGGATCTTCAGCATTTGGTGTTGTCAGGTTTTTTATTTTTATTTTTTTGTAGTTTTTAACTGGGGCTGGGTTTAAACCCGCCACCTCCAGCATACGGGGCTGGCGCCCTACTCCTTTCAGCCACAGGCACCGCCCTCTGTGAAGATGATCTTACTCCCATTTTGCAGATGAGGCAACTAAGCCTCAGAGAAGCTGTGGGTGGCCCCAGGACAGGCAGCAGGCTATATTCTGGCCCCACCCTCAGAGCTCCTCCCACTGGGCCCACATTCACTCCTTGGATCTTTTTTTTTTTTTTTTTTTTTTTAATAAGGTCTAGGTCAAGGAATCCTTAGATATTTTTAAGTCAATTCAGGGCAGCGTGGTCTAGCCTGTCCACACAGGCCAGGGCATTGCTGCTGAGAGATGGTAGAGTCAAGTAGACCTGAGTTCAGTAGCTGAAGAGAAGTTAGTGGTATATCTGAGAGGGAAAGGGTGTGGCTGGCCCACCCACAGAAACCTCCCAGGCAGAGGACAAGGAGGCTGCCGTGTGGGACCTGTGACTTCCAGGGCCCTCCTCCCACCTAAACTTCTTCACTTGCTGTCTGAATCCCACCAATCACAGGCTGGTTTTGCTCTCCATTTTAGATGCAGTTCTGTGTCACTTGGAGTATGGGGAAGACAAGTCTGCGTGGAACCCAGAGGGGAGAACGTCAGTGGAAGGGCCTTGAGGACACAGGGTTCTGAGGGGCAGAGTGGGATGAGCAGAGCAGGAATGGGGTGGGGGAAGGGAATGGGAAGACTAGATTTGGGGGAGGCATTGAAAGCAAACTTCTAATCCCTTGCAGCTCCAGGCTGCTCCTCTCCAGGTTCTCCAGGTGCCTTGGTTCCCTCCTGCCCCAAGGTCTTTGCACGCCTCACTCTGCCCTCTACTCCCAGCCCGGGGAAGCTTCTGCCTAATTCACCCTTTCTTTTTCTCCTCCTCCTTCAGACCCCTCTCACAGAGGCCTCTCTGACTCCCAGGCTTTTTTTTTTTTTGAGACAGAGTCTCACCATGTCGCCCTGGGTAGAGTGCCGTGGCATCACGGCTCACAGCAACCTCAAACTCTTGGGCTTAAGTGATTTTCTTGCCTCAGCTTCCCAAGTAGCTGGGACTACAGGCGCCCACCATAATGCCTGGCTTAATTTTTTTTTGGGGGGGGGAGGCAGTTGTCATTGTTTAGTTGGCCTGGGTCGGGTTCGAACCCACCACCCTCAGTGCATGTGGCTAGCACCGTAACCACTGTGCTATGGGCACCGAGCCCCCACGCTTTGTTTTGTGCTTATTGTGTGTTCTCACAGTGTCTGCACCTGCCCTTTGTATGCTTAGCTCAGCGTCTAATGATGTGCTTGCTAGGATTGCTATTGGAGTAGTGTCCTGCTCCCTCACTGGACTCTAAACATCCTGAGAACTGGGACCATGCATGGGTTTGCTCTTGATTTTAGCTGCACATCTCACAACAATGCCTGGTGCATGGGTACCATGCCGTAAAGTGTCAGTTGAATAACTTACATGGATAAAGGTCCTATCCATCGCAGGACTTCCTGTCCCTTTTCACAAAGAAATTGGGCCTGCCCACACTAATCACCAGAACTGTGATTCGTCCATTCCAAATCCACTCTTACCTTCTCTCATCTGTAAGAAGGAAATGTGTATCCATTTGAATGCTTTGGCTACCAAGTAACCAAAAAGTCAAGCAAAGTAGCTTAAGCCCAAGAGATGTGTTACTTATTTAAGGAGACGTCTAGAGGTAAGTGATTCCAGTTTCAATTCAATGGCTCAGGGCTGCCATTAAAACCCAGGCTTTTTGCATTTTTCTGCCCTGTCATCATCAGTGTGTTTGTTGTTGTAGCAACTAATACCACATTCTCTCAAAACAATGTCTGAAGCAGAAGGAAAGAGACAAAAAGGGATTGAGGGGGTGCATTTTTCTGCAAGATCGAATTTAAAAATATAATTGGCCATCTGTAGAAACCTCTAGGATAGTACTTATGACATGATTTTGTATTATGTCTTCACCACGATCACCACTTCCTCTGCTCTCCCCAGCCAGCTTCTTTGCAACAGACGCACTGTTTTGGTATTCTGCTTCCCCAGTCCCTGCGCAGGCCAGGGGCCCATGATGCTGGCAGAAGAGTGAGCTCTGAAGGGCCCAGGGGTGAGAGGTGGGGAGCAGCTGTGTCCATGGCTGGAACTGGGTAACACAGAGGTCAGGTGGGCATCAGGGTGCCAGCAGCACAGGGAAGAGGAAGTGGTAAGTCAGAGAAGGTGGGGGAGAGTTGGGGCAAATATTGGCACTGCTGGACGGGAACTGCCGAGAAGCGAAGGGTGTGGAGCCCGAGGTCCCTGCCAACGACACGGCTTCTTCCTCTATGTCCCACAGTGTTTCTTTCAATCCAGTTGGTGTTTCCTTCCAGCTAAGAAGTGTCCAAGTGCAAGTGAGCCCTGGGGTGGGTGTCACTGATGGTTTCTGCAATAATTGAAGGAATTAAAGGATTTAAATCAACCTCCTTCTTCACGCCCACATCTAAGGGAATTGAGTGCTTGACACCAGGCACTTTGTAAAAAAAAGGTGAGGAGGGGGCTCGGCGCCTGTGGCTTAAGTGGCTAAGGTCCCAGCCACATATACCTCAGCTGGCAGGTTCGAATCCAGCCCGGGCCCGCCAAACAACAATGACGGCTGCAACCAAAAAATAGCTGGGTGTTGTGGCAGGCACCTGTAGTCCCAGCTACTTGGGAGGTGGAGGCAGGAGAATCGCTTGAGCCCAGGAGTTGAAGGTTGCTGTGAGCTGTGATGGCACAACACTCTACCCAGGGCAACAGCTTGAGGCTCTGTCTCAAAAAAACAAAACAAACAAACAAACAAACAAAAAAAAAAGTGAGGAGGAGAGGCTAAAATATTGGAGGTAAAGAAGGAAAGGACTGACCCAATCTCCTGCCCCACCCCATCTTCCCTCCCATTGTCTGCATCTCAGCGTAGGGCATGCTCCCTGGCCTTGGGTCATGACCTGCCTGAACAGGGTTCCTGCTGAGACTTCAATGGGTTGGGGAGGAGGCCCACAGGCTTGGGTGTGTTCTCAGGACCCCATCAGATCAGCAAGGACATGCCTGCTGCTCCCATCCTACCCTGTGCCTAGCAGTGGTTTAGGTATGGTCCAGGCCTAGCTCTTGTCTGCAAGAGCACTCCTTCCTTCCCTCCTCCCTGAGTCTGGACCCTGGGAGGTGAGGCTCCCTCTCAGTACCTTCATTCTTCCCAAAGACATCATCCCAACTGGCTCAACTGCTTGGTCTTGCCTGGGGTTGTTTCCAACATTAACAAATAACTAATATAGGGATGAAAACATTTTAATAGCTGGTATACACAGCCTTATACAAAACATCTCATAAGTGGTTTACTAAACACATCAAAACTCAAAACAAATTCAATATTGGATACTTAGGCTTGGCGTCCATAGCTCAGTGAGTAGGGCACCAGCCACATACACCTAGGCTGGTGGGTTCAAGCCCTGCCAGGGCCGGGTGTTGTGGCAGACACCTGTAGTTCCACCTACTCGGGAGGCTGAGGCAAGAGAATCGCTTAAGCCCAAGAGTTTGGGGTTCTGTGAGCTGTGATGCCATGGCACTCTGCCACGAGCGACAAAAAAAAAAAAAAAAAAAAAAAAAAAAATTAGGGCGGCACCTGTGGCTCAAGGAGTAGGGTGCCAGCCCTATATGCCAGAGGTGGTGGCTTCAAACCTGGCTCAGGCCAAAACTTAAAAAAAAAAAAAAAAAAAAAAAAAAAATTGACACTTAAAATTATTCAGTCTGACTCTCAGATTACCTGTTTCTCCTGAGAGGTAATCAGAACAACAGTCTCTAAGAAATTCTCCACACAAAGAAAAATATTGTCAGGTCTGCTTGGATCTCTGGCCTGGTTGCTGACAAAGGGAGAGGATTTGGCTTCACTGTTGGGGTTTTCCATGATGATCTCAGCAAACAGTCAGGAATCAAAGAACAGGGCCCATGGCTGTGAGACCTTTGCAGGTGTGGGAAGCTCTGTAACCTGGAGATGTTGGAGATGTCACTGTGTGCTGCCCCTTTGCTCTAGGGACAATCAGTATGCTTCTTATAACACAAATGGCCAGGGTGGTTGCCTTTAGCAGCAGCAAAGGGCAGACGGTGTGCCAGGTTTAGGGAAATAGTGTGAATAATGTCTGGTTTTAAAAGACAATGAGCTAAGGCCCCAGGCCCTGACAAGCCAGACCTCATCCAGTCCTCCCAGGCTTCTCCAGGCTCCGGACCATTTCCTCCGCCCATCTGGAAAAGGAATTGGGACGGTGGATGTGAGCACCGGCTGGGGTGCTTTGCGCCATGTGGGGGAGGGGAGATGCTCAAGGTGGCTGATGACTGTGGGGAGGTAGGTGGCATATTCAAGTAGAAAAGCTGCACTGTGGTATCTGTGACAGTCCCACGTAACTGAAAGTATTATCCAAACACTGTCACGCAATCATCGCGTTGTCACTTTAGAGAACTTCTGCAAGTGGCCACTAGTGGGCAGCCAAGCCTCACGCGGTTGCGACGGTCAGGGGCAGGTTCGGTCTGTCCCTTAGTCCGCAGGGAAGAGGGCAGCCCTGTGGCCCTGGAAATGCTAATGGCGGGCCCAGGGGCTCCGAGGCGAAGCTGAAGCAGGTCGTCTTTGCCGGGGCTTCCCTCTTTTGAATCCCCACACTACGCCCCAAACCTTGGTGCAGAAATTCCTGTTTGCTGCAGTGCCCCGCCAACCTGCTGTCCTCTCTCAGCTGTGTTCTGGGACTCAGTTGTCATCCCCTTCCTGGGGCTCTGCAGAAATACTGCCTATCCTGAGAAACTCATTTACGTGAAGGAGCCAAGAGCAGGTAACAATTTAGTGTTTAGCCCGTCCAGGAATACTCTGATGGGATTTGATCCCTCATAAAGTTGCGGGAATTTAGTCTCCTCACGCATAATATTTGTAAGACATGATATTTTTCTGGCCACTTTTATGAGATCATCCCAAAAAGTTTCGAGAACACATTTCCTGGATACCCCCAGGAGGTGTCTTCCACCAGTTCAGCTTCCACTTATGCCCCCTGACCGCCACAGTCAGGGTGGGACACCTCTGATTGCTTCTGGTGCAATGTCAGAGGGGCTGTCCACCACATCCACACACACATGCCCTCCCTGCACTAAGCCCAAAGCTGTATCCTGCTTCCTAAGATCATAGTAATACTTACAGCCCTTAGCATGCTCCTGGCACTTCTTTAAGTACATATAGACATTTAACCTTCACAGCCACCCAGTAGGGGAGAACAACTATTATTATAAGTCCTGTTTCATAAATAAGGAATTTTAGACCCAGAGAGGGCAAGTACTTTGACCGAGATCACACAGCTGGTAAGTGGAAGCCAAGATTCAAACTCAGGCTGTCTGACGCCTCAGCTGGGCTTCTATCCCCTCCATACCCTGTGTCTTCAGAGAGCAAGTGAAACTGCATTTTGGGTCTGTCCTCACAACCTCCTCCCTTGGTAAGACTCAGGGACAGACAACTTTCCCTAGTCAACGCTGCCCCTTCCTTCCAACCTCGGGCGTGAGGGCCTGACCCTCCTTTCAGAAGTTACGGCCAGGCCGCTCCTGCACAGTCTCTAAGAGCTCCGAAGCTCCTCTGCACTGCGGCCATGAAGCTGAAGACATGGGCTGAAGCCATGACTAAATGGGATCATTCTGTTATTATCAACAGTAACAAAATGATGATACTTAACTTTTTTTTTTAAGACAGAGTCTCACTCTGTCACCTTGGATAGAAGGTGCTGTGGAGTCATAGCTCATAGCAACCTTAAATTCCTGGGCTCAGGTGATCCTCTTCCCTCAGCCTCCTGAGCAGCTGGTACTACAGGTGCC
This sequence comes from Loris lydekkerianus, assembly GCA_963574355.1. Lineage (NCBI taxonomy): Eukaryota > Metazoa > Chordata > Mammalia > Primates > Lorisidae > Loris > Loris lydekkerianus. The sequence goes on along the minus strand of CAUYPK010078508.1, from coordinate 10,856 downwards.
CACCACAATGCCTGATTATTTATTTATACCGAACATTTATTAAGGGCATTCTGTGTGCCAGATTCAGTACCAGCACTACGCCTTTCATATGCATTATCTCATTTAATCCTATCAATAGCTCTGACTCAGCTCTGTTACTCTCCTCATTTTACAAATGAAGAAACTGAGATTCCAAGAGACTAAGTAACTTGCTCAAGTTTTGGCTTGTAAATTGTGGAGCTTGGATTGTACCCAGGTTTGTCTATGACTGGGAAGTTGCTGCTCTTAATGATAGAGTACATAAGGGAATCACAAGCATACTTAGAAAACTCCTGGGAGAACCTAGGGAGAATAGCATGACCCTATCTCTATAAAAAATTTAAAATATCAGCTGGGTATAGTGGTGTATGTCTATAGTCCCAGCTACTCCAGAGGCTGAAGCAAGATTACTCAAGCTCAGGAGTTCAAGGTTATAGTGAGCTGTGATGACACCAGTGCACTCTAACCTGGGCTACAGGGTGAGACTCTGTCTCAAAACAAACAAAAACAACAACATGAAATCTCTTGTGAGGTGAGAGCAAGTGTGGTATACAATGGCACATAGAGACAGGTCACAATTATACATTCCAGTCTCCTCCTACATTCAGCAAAACCCCATACCTGGGGTGGCATGGCCCCAGGGTCCCTGGTACAGAATCTGAACCCTGCATACAGTTCAGTGCATCTGTAACAGAGTCAGGGCTGGGGAAGAGCAGGTTAGGAATGACATCAGGACACAGGGAGGGGAAAACCTGCTGGAAGTGAGGAAGAATCCTGGCCTGGTGGCCAGCGGCTCTGGTTCTGGAACAAGCCTATGCTGGACATTGGCCAGGTCCCTTGGAATATCTGATGCTCTCAAGGGGAGGGCTTTATAGTAAAGCTGGCAGAGCCTTCTCGTTGGGGGTTTGTGTGACTTTGCTATAAGCCCTTGAGCCCACTCTTTCTTTGCTGGCAGAGGTGACTGAGTGGAGGGTCACATGGATCTGTGTTGATGCTATCAGGGGATGGAGATCTGGAGGTGGCAGGTGGTGACTGCACCTGAGGAGTGGAGCCTTGGCAATGAGTCAGGCAGTGAGTGGGCTGCTAGGAATGTCACATACTTCCCAGGACATTGGCTCAATGGAAAGGCACAGGGGCCTCAGGACCTGAGAGAGCCTGCATGTCACTGGGGATGGAGTGGGACACATTACGTGGACCACAAAGCTCAGCTTCCTGTTCTGAGCCTTTGGGGATGCTGCTGTCAAGGAAGTTCCTTCTTACTGTGCCTTTGGTGTGGGTGCAGGGCCTCAAAGTGCACAGGGGCAACCGGCCTCCCAATACACCTGTCTCTACAGGTGCCTAACCACCTGGGCTGGTAGGCAGGATTTAAAAAAGATAAACCAAGCTATAGCAGGGCTGAACAGCTAATTCTAGTTCCCAAAATTTTGGCTAAGAAGAGCAGGGAGAAAGGGTTTGGGAGGTGTGAGCTGGTTTGTGTCCCAGAGGCTCCTATTTGGGAAGCTGGAGTGAGAGAAAGGGACAGAGGTTCACACCATGGGCAATGCTAGGTGTGGTGTCATGCTTGGGTAATATTAGAACCAAGGCACACAGTTGTATTTACTTTTCCCTCTTCTTCTTCTTCTTTTTTTTTTTGAGACAGAGCCTCAAGCTGTCACCCTGGGTAGAGTGTCATGGTGTCACAGTTCACAGCAACCTCAAACTCTTGGGCTTAAGCAATTCTCTTGCCTCAGCCTCCCAAGTAGCTGGGATTACAGGCACCCGCCACAACGCCCGATTATTTTTTGGTTGTAGTTGTCATTGTTGTTTCGCAGGCCCAGGCTGAATTTGAACCCACGAGCTCTGGTGTATGTGGCTGGTGCTCTAGCCACTGAGCTACAGGCGCTGAGCCTACTTTTCCCTCATCACTGTGTGTGAAAATGTTTTTAGCATATTATGGCCAATGTATGTAAAATTGTCACATGGAACCAAAAGGGACATAGTGAGAAGTGTGTGCCTCTCCTGCCCCACAGGCAGCCACTATCCATTGGTAATGTCTGCCTAATACCTCACAGCTTAATGCTGTGTCCCCGGAAATCATCTCACTGGAGCCCAGCAATTTTTATTTTCCCTCAATCATTTCTGATTGAGGTTACTGGAGATTTTACTTTTCTGTTTCTAGTTAGTCTGGTCAAATGTTTATCAATTTTATTTACTTTTTTAAAAAATCAACTTTTCAGGGTGGCACCTGTGGCTCAAGGAGTAGGGTGCCGGCCGCATATATTGGAGGTGGTGGGTTCAAACATGGCCCTGGCCAAAATAAAAAGCAAAAAAAAAAAAAAAAAAAAATCAACCTTTTGTTTTGTTAATTTTATAAATGATTTGTTTTCAATTTCATTCATCTCTGATTTAGTTTTGGTTATTTCTTTTGCTGGGTTTGGGATTAGATGGTTCTTCTTTTTCCAATTTTATAAGCTGGTTTATGAGTTTGTTCATGTGCTCTCTTTCTGTTTTTCAAATGTAGGCATCTAGTGCAATAAATTTCCTCTTAAGACACTTTTGCTGTATCCCACAGGTTTTGGTAACTTGTGTCTTCATTGTTGTGGAATTTAACAATTTGAGGAATTTAACAATTTCCTCTTTTATCTCATCCTGAACCCAACTATCATTCAGCATAAGGTTTAACTTCCAAGTCTTTGTGTGGGCACGAATGTTTTGTTGGAGTTTGGTTCCACCTTTATCACTTTGTGGTCTGAGAAGATGCAAGCTATAATTCCTATTCTTTTAACTTTACTGAGTTTTGATTTGTATCTTAGGATATGGTCAATTTTCGAGTATATAGCTTTGGGATGGTGTGTTCTATATATGTCTATTAATCCCATTTGTTCCAGGGTCACATTTAAGTCTCTTGTATCCTTGTTTAGTTTCTGTGTAGATTATCTGTCCAGTTCGGTCAGAGGGGCGTTAAAGTCCCCAAGTATTATGGGGTATCATATTGCTCAGATTCATCAAGGTCTGTTTCATAAATCTGGTAGCATTTAAATTGGGCACAAGGGTATTTAAAATTGAAATGTCTTCTTGTTGAATTGTTCCTTTGAGTGATATAAAGTGTCTATCTTTGTCTTTCTTAACTTTATTTGCTTTAACTCCACTTGTATCTGAAAATAAAATTGCAACCCCTCCTTTCTTCTGATTTCCTTTTTTTTGAGACAGAGCCTCAAGCTGTCAACCTGGGTAGAGTGCCATGGCATCACAGCTCACAGCAACCTCCAACTCCTGGGCTCAAGTGATTCTCTTGCCTCTGCCTCCCAGGTAGCTGGGACTATAGGCACCCACCACAATGCCTGGCTATTTTTTGGTTGCAGCCATCATTGTTGTTTGGTGGGCTTGGGCTGAATTTGAACCTGCCAGCTCAGGTGTATGTGGCTGGCACCTTAGCCACTTGAGCCACAGGTGCTGAGTCTGGTCTTTTGTTTTTTATTTGTTTTTGAGACCAAGTCTCATTATATCACCCTCGATAGAGTGCCAAGGTGTCACAGCTCACAGCAACCTCCAATTCTTGGGCTTAAAAGATTCTCTTGCTTCAGCACCCAATTATCTGGGATTACAGACACCCACTGCAATGCCCAGCTATTTTCTTGTTGTAGTTGTTATTGTTGTTTGGTAGGCCTGGGCTGAGTTCGAACCCACCAGCCCTGGCGTATGTGGCCAGTGCCCTGGCCGATAAGCTACAGGTGCCAAGTCTGATTTCCCTTTCTTGAAATACTGTTTTCTATCCCTTATCCTTGAGTCTTAGTTTGTCCTTCAAGGCTAGATGTGTCTCCTGGAGACAGTATACGGATGGCTTTATTTTTTTTAATCCAATCAGCCCGTGTCTCTTCAGTGGGGAATACAATTCATTGACATTTATTGAGAATATCAATATCAATATCATCTTATTATGAGATAGTCTGTTGTGTGTGTCCCCCCATCTCTCAACAATAAAGAAAGAAAGAAAAAGAATAAAAAGAGGGTGGTACCTGTGGTTCAGTGAGTAGAGTGCCGACCCCATATACTGAGGGTGACGGGTTCAAACTTGGCCTTGGCCAAACTGCAACAAAAAAATAGCCGGGCATTGTGGCGGGTGCCTGTAGTCTCAGCTACTCAGGAGGCTGAGGCAAGAGAATTGCCTAAGCCCAAGAGCTGGAGGTTGCTGTGAGCTGTGACACCAGGCACTCTACTGAGGGCAACAAAGTGAGACTCTGTCTCTAAAAAAAAAAAAAAAAAAAAAAAAAGAAAGAAAAATAAATAAAAAGAAAATAATAATAAGATAAGAATAAATAAAGGAAATTAAAAATGCCATTGAATCTAATAGAGGAGAGGGAAGAAAGTAAAGAAAGAAAAAAGAAAGACAAGAAAAGGGGAGGGGATATCTTAGCTGTTGCAGAAGCAATTAATGTGGGAGAGGTGAAAAAGGTAGAAGAGTCTCTGTCCAAAGAGAGCATGTACAGGAGTGAAATATGGAGAAAGAATAAATGAGGCTATGACACTGTAACCAAAAAATATAGGAGCCCTTGCTCTGATGAAAGTAAAAATAGAAGTTAAGAAAAGAACCAGGCTCCGTCCCTGTAGCTCAGCAGCTAGGGTGCTACCCACATACACCAAAACTGGCAGGTTCGAACCCAGTATGAGCCTGCCAAACAACAATGACAACTACAACCAAAAAATAGCCGGGCATTGTGGCAGGCACCTGTAGTCTCAGATACTAGGGAGGCTGAGGGAAGAGAATTGCTGAAGCCCAAGAGTCTGAGGTTGTTGTGAGCTGTGAAGCCACAGCACTCTACCAAGGGTGACAGAGTGAGACTCTGTCTTGAAAAGAAAAGAAAAGAACCAACCTGGTTTGGCATCTGTAGCTCAGTGGTAAGGGTGCAAGCCATAACCACTGAGGCAGGCAGGTTTGAAGCCAGCCTGGGCCTCATAAACAACAATGACAACTGCAACAAAAAAAGAGCTGGGCATTGTGTTGTACTCCTGTAGTCCTAGGTCCTTGGGAGGTTGAGGCAAGAGAATCTCTTAAGTCCAAGAGTTTGAGGTTGCTGAGAGCTATGATACCTTGACAATCTACCAGGGGTGACATAGTGAGACTCTGTCTCAAAACAAACAAATGAAAAAACAACAAAAAACAAAAACAGAACCAATCACACAAATAAGCAAGAAACAAAACACATCAATACAAAATGTTTAAGAGCTCTAATAACCAAAAATAAGCAAGCTCAGTAACAGATAAATGAAGGAAGCAAAAGAAAAGAAAGAAAGAAAGAAAGAAAGATGATACAACAATACCGAGAAAAAGAAAAGAAGAAAAAATTAAAAACTAATTATATATATATTTATATATATACATACATACATACACACACACACATATATATATATATATATATATATATATATATATATAGACACACACACATACGTACACAGTGGGAGAGTACAAATGTAGTAGGAATATATTTGTGTTGCAATATATTTTATATTGCTGGGACATCAGGTTGTGCTGTAGTTTTAGGGGCTGGATAATGCAGCTGGTAACTACTCTCTAGATCAGGTGTCCTCAAACTGTGGCCCACGGGCCACGTGAAGCGATGTGAACTGTATTTGTTCCTGTTTTGTTTTTTACTTCAAAATAAGATATCTGCAGTGTGCATAGGAATTTGTTCATAGGTTTTTTTTTTTTTTTTTTTTTTTTAGCTATAGTCTGGCCCTCCAACAGTCTGAGGGACAGTGAATTGGTCCCCTGTTTAAAAAGTTTGAGAACACCTGCTCTAGATCCTGGGACCTGATCCCAGGACCTGATCCCCAAGTTAATTGTCCACGGTGACCACCTGATTATTTCCTCAGCATTCAGGTTCTGTGGGGTTGGGAACTCAGATCTCTCCATAATCCTTCAGAGGCAGGTCTCACCATGTCCCCAGTCAACAGTTACCATGGGGTGTGTAAGTCCCTAAGCCTGTCACAACTGGAGGTCAGATCCCAGCATATGGACCAAAGATGGCTATGTTCCTGTAGGAGGCCTGCCTTCACAGCCTTCTCACAGCCTTTCTGTAATGGCTGACACCTCCTTCTCAGGAGGAGAATGGCTGTCTCTACTCCTGCCAAAGCGGAAGGAAATCTGCTCCAACCAGCCCTCAAATCTGCCTCCTATATACCGTTCAGTTTCAGCCTCTTTTCCAAGCTCTCCACTCAACACACTTCCTCTGAAAAGTGCAAAAAGGCTTCCTCATGTCCTGGACCTCCATGGTTCCTGGAGGCAACTCCTGGCCACAGGTGGTTCCCACCAGCAGACTTGCCTAGTGTTCATACCTTCATCCTGCCTCTCGGGTTCAGGCACAGCAAAAAACACCCTGCTGCCTCACAGAGCACCCCCATCCACAGCTCCATGCAAAATCTCCACACAAGCCTGACTACCTCTTGTTTCTCAGTTGGTCTAGGAGAGCTTAGCCAGACTGTCTTCCTGTTTCACATCTTCAGTAGTCCCTGCTCAAGTCTTTATTGATAAGTAAGATGATGTGGGGGGCAGAGTCAAGATGGCTGACTGAAGCCAGCTTTCCATTGGGGCTCCATCCAGAGGGAGAGTTGGGGGACAGAGATTTGGCAGGTAATCTTGTGGATTGAAGCTGCGCTGGGAGAGAGGATTGAGGAGCACACATTGAACCTGCTGGGGCAAGCTGCGACCCCAAGGGTACAGACAGGAGGTACAGAATCCATTGCTAAGTGGATGGGAGTCCCCTCCCCATGAGAACAGCTTGAAGTGCTCCATATAATCAAGTGAGCAGAGTCCAAAAGTCCTCTCATTGTATCCTACAAGAAAGCCCCTGTGGGAACTGGACCCACTTCCCCTACTGGGGTGCCCTGGTGCTCTTCTGCCAGGTATAAAACTGTGTAAAACTGTATATATTCTCTGCCTGCAGTTCTGAACTCCCGGCACTCCCCTCCACTCTGACTCTGAGGTCTGGAGGCCTGTCCCCGAGGAGTCCAGATTCTTAAATGTTTTCTCAAGAGGTGTGGACAGGGCATGGACTGCTGCTGGTCAGTATTGATTCTGCAGCATTGGAGTGAAGAAAGGATGGTTGACTGGGAGGGAACCATGCAGGAGTGGTGGTGCCAGAGGCACAGAGCAGCGGCCACTTCAGCAAAAGTGGGGCTCACCCCTGGATGTCCCAGAGTCACACTCCCTATCTCTCTGGGCAACCAGAGGGGGCCGGGCATCTTCTCCGGTGGCAGCCACTGGTGGAGCAGATCTGAGACAGAGACGCAGGCCCCATGAGTGGGGGGTTTTCCTGAGGTGGGACAGGCCTGGGCAGAGCTTGGGGACTGGAATGGGTGCACGCAGAGCCAGAGGATTCCAGGGTGGGGCTGAGCCAGAGGACCACTTTGCTGAGCCTGGGACACACCGGCCCTCAGGGGATCACTGGCCTAGACAGAGTAGGGCAGGCAGAGGCTGGAACAGACAGTTAACCATGCCACGAATATAGACAACAGCTGAGATCAGGCAGCAGCACAGACAGGGGCTGAGGCACAGGTTCTGTGAACTCTAGCAGCATCTCTTCTGCAGGGGGAGTATAGCCAGGACAGAAACTAATTCTGCAAGGCTTTTCTATTCTTTCAGTAGCATCGATCAGGGGCATGGCTGGTCTGAGTGAACAACCCAGCCTCCATTAAGCAACTTAAGTTGTCAGGCCTCACCTCTCCCTGCCGGACGGTGGCAGAGAGCAGCGGCTTGGCTGAGGAGATATGGAACTCCCTGTAATTCAGGCAGGTGCAACCCCCTGGAGTATCTGCTCATTGGAGGCAACCGGGTTGCAGCCCTGTGGGGTTATCAGTGACTGGGTGTGACAGAGATGCAAGGTGGGGAAGGAGGCATCAACCTTCCCAGACTAATCTATTTGCTGGGTGGGTCCTCCTGACCTCACAGAGCACTGGAGAAAATCATATTTGAGTTGTCAGCAGACCCCTGTGATCTAGTTGCCAGAGACCTTTTAAACTCTCCCACCTGAGACAGGTGCTGACTGAGACAATTGATTTGGACCTCTTGAACTGGGCCAATCACCTGAGGACTATTCAAGTAGTACCCTGGGTGTGTGGTTGTTGGAAGGTTTGATTTTCCTTTTCCAATTGTTGCCTGTGGGGGGCAGGGTGACTTAATTGCTGGTATTTCTTCACAGCTGAGACTTCAACCCAGAGTAACTGATTCACTAGGGTCAGACAGAGACCAGCTGAAAACAAGACAGAACCACTTAGCCCCACCACATCAAGCAGGCCCCCAGTTTCTCATGCTGTAGCACTGTATGGGTCCTTGCAAAGCTCCAGGGGAAAAGGTACAGACACCAGTCCCAACCTTTGGGCAAAGGGCCAGTTAATCACTATTCCTGGAGCCCTGAACCCAACTTTTCCTTATCCACTCATCTAGTCAAATGGTGGAAAATAATCACGGGTGGAGTCAGTGGAAAAACTCTGGTAACATGAATAACCAGAGTAGATCAACCCCCACAAGGAAAGATATGGTAGACATAACTGAAGATCCTATTCATAAACAGATGGCCGAGATGTTAGAAATCGAATTCAGAATCTGGATTGCAAACAAGATTAATAGAATAAAGGAAAAGTTGGAATTAGAAATTTGAGAAGCAATTCAAAAGTTGTCTCAAGAATTCAATGAATTTAAAGACAAAATCACCAAAGATTTTGACACATTGAGGCAAGAATTTACAGCCCTTAAACATCTAAAAAAATACAGTAGAATCCCTCAGTAACAGAGTGGAGCAAGCAGAAGAAAGGATTTCTGACATTGAAGACAAAGCTTATGAACACTCCCAAACTTTCAAAGAGGAAGAGGAATGGAGAGCAAAAATGGATCATTCTCTCAGAGAGCTCTGGGATAATTTGAAGAAGGATAATATTAGCCTCATGGGAATCCCTAAAAGGGATGAAGTGGCTTCGCAAGACACAGAGGCTCTTTTCCATGAAATTATGAAGGAGAATTTTTCAGACATGCCAAAAGATCCTGAAATTTAGATAACAGACAGTTTCAGAACCCCAGTATGACTCAACCTGAAAAAGACATCCCCCAGGCACATCATAATTAACTTCACTAAAGTTAATATGAAGGAGAAAATTCTGCAAGCAGCCAGACATAAGACAACCATAACCTACAAAGGGAAGAATATTAGAATGACTGCAGAACTCTCTGCTGAAACCTTTCAAGCCAGAAGAGGGTGGTCTTCGACTTTTAATCTCCTAAAACAAAATAACTTTCAACCCAGAATCCTGTGTCCAGCTAAACTGAGTTTCATTTGTTATGGAGCAATTAAATACCTTAATGACATTAACATGTTGAAGAAATTTGCCACAACTAAACAAGCGGTTCAGGATATTCTAAGACCTATCCTCCATAATGACCAGCACAATCCTCTACCATAAAAGTAAACTCACTCAGAAACTTTTGCTCAAACTCCAACTTCCACAGTGGGGAAAGGATTAAAAACATCCACTGGACTTTCAAAAAACTTGATACCCAAAATTTTACCAGGCTTATAAATATTCTCCATTAATGTGAATGGCTTAAACTGTCCTCTAAACTGTATCCAGTCGGCCAAACTGTCCTCTACAGGTTGGCTGACTGGATATACAAACTCAGGCCAGATATCTGCTGCATACAAGAATCTCATCTTACCTTAAAAGATAAATATAGACTCAGGGCGAAGGGATGGCTGTCCATGTATCAGGCAAATGGAAATCAGAAAAAAGCAGGTGTTTCAATTTTTTTTAAAATTAAATCATAGCTGTGCACATTAATGTGATCATGGGGCACCATAAACTAGTTTCATAGACCGTTTGACACATTTTCATCACACTGGTTAACATAGCCTTCCTGGCATTCTCCTAGTTATTGTGCCAAGACACTTACATTCCACATTTACTAAGTTTCACATATACCCTTGTAAGATGCACCGCAGGTGTAATCCCACCAATCCCCTTCCCTCTGCCCCCTTCTCCTCCCTTCCCTCCCCTTCCCTTTATTCTTAGGTTGTAACTGGGTTATAGCTTTCATGTGAAAGCCACAAATTAGTTTCATAGTAGGACTGAGTACATTGGATATTTTTTCTTTCATTCTTGGTATACTTTAATAAGAAGAATATGTTCTAGCTCCATGCATGCAAACATGAAAGAGGTAAAGTCTCAATCATTCTTTAAGGCTGCATAATATTCCAAGGTATACATGTACCACAATTTGCTAGTCCATTCATGAGTCAATGGGCACTTCAGCTTCTTCCTTGACTTAGCAATTATGAATTGGGCTGCAATAAACATTCTGGTACAAATATCTTTGTTGTGATATGATTTTTGGTCTTCTGGGTATATACCTAGTAGAGGAATTATAGGATTGAATGGCAGATCTATTCATAGATCTCTAAGTATTCTCCATACATCTTTCCAAAAGGAATGTATTAATTTGCATTACCACCAGCAGTGTAGAAGTGTCCCCTTTTCTCCACATCCAGCCAACATCTCTGGTCTTGGAATTTTGTGATATAGGCTAGTCTTACTGAAGTTAGATGATATCTCAAAGTAGTTTTGATTTGCATTTCTCTGATAATTAAAGATCATGAGCATATTTTCATATGTCTGTAGGCTGCGAGCCTGTCTTCTTCAGAGAAGTTTCTCTTCAAATCCCTTGCCCCGTCCATGATGGGATCACTTGTTCTTTTCTTGCTTATACGTTTGAGTTCTCTGTGGATTCTGGTTATTAAACCTTTGTCAGAGGTATAACCTGCAAATATCTTCTCCCATTCTGAGGGCTGTTTGCTTGCTTTACTTACTGT